>UELU01140263.1:16742-32963 GCA_900490025.1 Megastigmus dorsalis | reverse complement strand
GGGAGGGTTGTATACGTAGAGCTCCGGTCTCTCTCTCTCTCTCTCGCGTGCGGCGAAACTTTAGTAGCGTCGCAGCGCTCCTACACCGCGGTCGGGACCTACCGAACCGGGTGGCAGTAATTTTCCTGACTCACAACGCTATATTACCCGATCTGCACAGCAGAATTATCATCGCATCGAGTCACCGATATACAGTGCCACGGAGACTCTGCTGTTATTTCTTTCCCCGCAACGATCTATTATACGCTGTCTCGCGCTAAACAGCTGAACATCGCCGCCGGAGAGGCAGTTGGTGCATCAAAGAGAAAGACAGATAGAGAGATATATCCGAGTAAAGGGATTCGGATTTGTTTTTACAGGCCATAAAAAAAAAGACGACGAGGTCTGGTTAGGCGGGGAGCGCGCGCGGCGGAAGCTCCGTACTGCCACTAGATTATTTCCAATGAATTGACGAGATTGGCTCGTCGGTCGTCAAAGCCCCACACCACGGCAGCAGCAGGCCCGCGCTGCTTTGCGGCTAAAGGCTCGTCTTCTGGCGCGCGACGCTTTTAAGTTGGCGGTGGACTGCCGTGGCTCTGCTCGTGATCTTTCGACGCCTCGACACACCGAATTCAAAGCAGCGCGCGCGCGACTGTGTATGTGTGTGCTACGTTCTTTTATTGTTTCTTCCGTTTTACGTTGGAAAGTTTAGGAACTGGATGTCTTGAGGAGTTTATATAAATGCATTTGCACCGATGAGATAGAGAACAAAAGCAGTGTATTGCGCGTAGTTTTTCCTTTTATCGCAGTTTGTGAACTTTTGTGCACCGATTTAGCCAACTCTCGGGGCTTCCACTTCGCCCGCCTTTATTGTGAGTGCTTATTATCAACTGTTTTGTTATTACCCTTGCGAGAAATAGGTTTAGTCGAAATAATACTTTTTGTTCTTTCCCTTGGATGGAATATATGTACGTATGTTTTGGTGATGCGTCTGTTTTTTTTTATTGTTCTACGAGCTGCTGGTCAGATGCTAAAGCGGTGCGTGCGGGTTAAACTTTAATTATATAGTCTCAACTGGAGAGCTTTGATTGGCAGGGGGTATTAAAAGGATTCCTTTTTATTCGCGAATTTAGCGTTCGGTTCCCATTATTTAAGAATTTACGATACTGCAGTCGTAAATTCAGTGCACGTATTGAATAGAGCAGATTTTTTTACCTCTGTATCCCCATTTAAATAGCCGAGCATTTCAAGTAATTACCCGCGTCCTTTTTATCGGATTTAATTTTGCATTGAAGAGAAAAGATTTACGTTTCGCGCAGTCGATCGCCAGTAAAAGCTATGAGATGTTTTATATATTTGTGGACTTACGTTACAAGTAACTATTAAGCCACTTATACGTTGACACATTTATTGAAAAGAACTTGAGAATTCATTGTACATTTGTCGAGGTGTATTTAAACTTCTTTTTTTTTATAAGCAAATTTTCTTTATAAAATTTATGTGAAGGCATGTACCACGAAACGATTGCAATTCAGAGTTCACATAAAATAATTAAGTATTACACGAAGAAAAGTTTATGATAAAGTTGTCGTATTTAATATAAATTGAAGCATTCATGAAATACTTTAAAAAAAAAAAAATTTTCACTCAATTAATATAGACTTTCATACAAGAACCTTGAGGATTATTCAAAAGCTATATTTAGATAAAGCTTTTTAAATCTATTTCCACCTTAATATATCACGTCTTCAGAAATCGCTTAAATCGACATTAAATTTTTGTATACTTAAACGAGAATGAAAGATTTCTTTGTGCTTCACTGCACTTAAATCAACAGTCAAATAGGCATCAGTTGCTCCATGTCGAATAATCAATGAATTTCATTTTATTCACTTTATCAGATTTCATCTTTATTTACTATTTAGTAAATATGCGTTTGGCGAATAAAAAAAAAAAGAATGCGAGAGGACGACATGGGCCACTTCGAACTCCCACTTTTAAATAAAATTAAATAAAAGTGGGAGTTCGAAGTGGCATTTGTCGTGCTCTCGCATTCTTTTTTTTTTTATTCGCCAAACGCATATTTCATTGTAGTACACAGACACTGCAGTAACTGTTATTCGATCTCGATAGCAGTCCATATGCCGCAAAAGTAGTTTTGGTATTCAGAAAATAAACAGGGCGAAAGCTGCAGTGTGAATTTTGAGGAATTCGAGAGAAAAAAAAAGAAATACTGCGGAACGGAAAAAAATGCTCTGCGCATCGTGTATATAGCTGGGGCGCGAATATAGAGGAGCCAGTTTCAAAAGTTTAGACGCCTTTCATGCAGGCCAAGCGAAATCCGCAGATTCCTGCTCTGCTGCAAAAAGTGTACCACCACCGCGTACACGCACGGCCTGTATATGCATACGTGGGCGAGAGAAATATACAGTGTGTGCTACGAATTGTCTTTTATAACAGACAGCGAGGTAACTCGTTGGAATTCTTGTTTATGCTCCGAGAAATCGAGAACATGCGTCGGAAGCTCCCGTTAGATTAGCCACTTTTTGCGCGCATAATAAAAGAGAATACATTTTATGGATAAAAAATTTAAATTTAATATACGTAACAGAATCCAGTATCCATTAGATTACTGATCGGGTGTTCAAGTTTCGCTTGAGTGCGTTCTTGTCGAGGCTCAAAGTTAAAAAAAAAATATCACCGTGTTCTGTCAACAAAAGTATATCTAAACATATTAGCTGTATATCTCTTCCCGTAAATCAATTTATTCAAACAAATTCGACCAATTCGACATTATCGCATAGTTCGATGCAACGATTTTTAGATGAGGGAAAAGTAACGTAATCTCTTTTGAATTATAGAAAATTAGATATTTCGTAAGTGAAAAAAGTATGATGACGCGGATTTGTGCGTTATAGTCAAGAGGTTTAATTTTTGGCGTACGATTTTAATAGGTACTTTATTAAACTTTGATGTTTCGAGAAAAATTATTTGTGATTTTAATTAGAAATCGTAAGAGCTCTTTTATGATCCTTTTACCATTTTGTGTGAATTTCAAATCGTTTGATCTATACTTCATTTTAATTAATAATTTTGGTGTTTGAGCATTGAGCGTTTTATGCATTATATTCATATATCACTCACTATTGTATCAAGAACTTCAGCATTTCTAAAATGAATATTATACGGATTTCTTTATTTCCATTTCATGCATTTTTCTATTACTTAATTTTTTTTTTATTTCATAATTAATAAATTTTATTACTAAAATGGTTTTTATACTACTCAGAAGTGATAATGAACATTTAATGGCATTCTTATCGTAAAAAGCTAATGCAAAATTTCAAGGCAAATCGATTTCTTAAAAAACTACAAAACATATTTACTTTTATACACAAGCTAGTATACACAATTGTATATGTATACACACTATAAAAAATGAAATATATTTTAAGGAATTAAAATTATGCTTATACTAAATCATACATTGGTATACTGTACAATAAATAATGAATTATTAAAAGTAATCGCGTACATGATATTCCAGCCTTTTGACGATTAATTTATTTAAGGCTTATTATACTTACGTGTATTACTCTCGTAAGAGTCCTACAGTTTTCACGATTACGTTATTAATATTATCCAGAATTCACAAAATTATTATTTCCACATTAAATTAAGGTGAATGTCATTTTGGTAGATTTCCTTTTAATCATACTTTATTGTCAAATTAAACTGTGAAAATGTATTTAAGTCATAAAGCATTAACAGACTATTTTCAAAAAATGTAATTCTTCATATGAATTTGGCAAAATACACTCTTTATAAAATTCTATTTGTATTCCCTGTTTTTATGCATAGTTTATTTGTTATAATAAATTGTCTTTCATTTTCTTCAATAAATCCCTTCCTCAAAATTTCTTTCGAGAAAGAAAACTTTTTGAGGAATCAAGACATTTCCATCTCAAATGCTTTCATAATATGTCCAATACCTACTTAAGTAACTATCGACTTTTTTACGAATGAAACCTGAATCGTGTCATGCGTGTAATCTAAGAAAGTTCTTTTATTGTTCAAATAGTAAATACAGTGCGCATTATAACATAGTTGGCAAACTTTTTGAAATATTTCAAGCAAACTCGAAATAGAAGTTTATTTGAGCATATAAATTGTACTTGAGATCTCCAAGAATGTCTGCAACCGATGTATTTTCTTGTTCTTTTAATAAATCAGTTGCATAAATTAATGGTATTTTAAATTTATTAGCAAACAGCAACGCTCTTCTATTAAGGTTTTGTTCAACTATATTGACCCACTTCAGAATTTGCATTTGTGCAAAATTTTCTAGATTCTTTGTAAGTGATGTAGTTTGAAATAAACCCGTGTAACTCATGGGGCTTCAGAATGTAACTTTACAATATCAGAATTATTAATTAATTATAGTGTTAATTTAAATGGAAAGAAAATCCAGCGTAAAATTCCAAAATTAACAAAGACGCTAATTCCGTATGTATACATCGTCTGACTATACTCGGAATATATCTACTAGGCATATGTATATATAGCGCTCATGTTATTAGCGAACTTCAATATAAAGTCTCTTATTTTTCAACGTTTTAGAAAATTAGCTCATTTCTTGAAAACGTCTTTGGTAAATTTTTTTATCCATGGAAAAGATTAGTACTCATTAAAATTTCAAAAAATTCAAAATTAATTACAAAAAAATTCCTTAATCTCGGAATACCATGAATTCTATCATCCTATTACCCTTTGATACCTTTTGCATGATACTGGAAATCATATGTAAAGAAAGTAAATAAAATATTTTATCAATAAATATCGAAAATCTTTTGCCCTACCTTAGGCATCTATAATAAAAAGATCGCTAGAGTGAAATTGTGGAACAAACGCATAAATGCACCTTTCGAGGAAACATTATAAGAACTCTTTTGAGCTTCAGCGAAGAATCAGAATACATTTTTCTTGTATTTGCACAAAGGTGTAATTTAGCTTGGTAATTTAACGAAAAAAACTGGTCAAAGAATTTATTTAATTTTTCTACTTTTTTGATATCCATCTGAATTTCTGCCAGTACAAACTTTATGTTTTATTCTGAATTCATCGTTGAATAAAAGTTTGCATTTAATAAACCATCTTCCATCTCATGATTTCTCATGCAGTAAATATATTGTATATACGTCCCGTTGATTATAAACGAAACGATTATGTCAATCAATTCAGTAGATATGTCAGTATTTCAACTGGCTTGTTAATTGCGTCGGTAGATTAACTGTCCTACTTACAACGCACGTGCTTGGAAAATTATTCCAAAATCATATCCGATGATAATCTGTATATATGATAGTTCAGCTGTACATTCTAACACGACGTACGAAGCCCATGGGCAACTGCAGTGAAATTTTACAGTCGACACAGTGCGACTAGCATTAGAACCGCCGAATCGATAAAAAGTCTCGGAAGTTGATATTCCTAAGAAGAGCGAAAGGCCAAAGTGATTCGAGCATTTTAGTATAGCTTGATTAATTAATGAGATTTGGCCTTGGTTTACGCAAAAACAAGAATGTGGTTAAGTCGTCTGATTCGTCGTTCGCTCGCTGCCTACGTTCTTCCATCGACTCTTGTTCTATCTACCCCGCCTCCTTCCTCCCCTCTAATTCCTCGCGTTATACGCCTATCCTTGTACAACGGCATTATACAGCGTTTTGCCCTGCGTGTAATTCTCGCTTTACGAAATAACCTTGCGGTAATACCGTACACCCCGAAGCTCGAGTACTTGTCGGGACTAAATTGCTCGTATCGCTGAAATTTCCGCGCGATTGATATACTCGTCAGGTAGGAGCATTTGGTTTCGGCTTTTCACCTATTTCAATTACCGACAGTAGGGATTTAATAACCAAGGAAATCATTTTACATTAAATGATACGAACGCGGAGGCGCAACAGATTACGAGGCGTAAAATTGGATTATTATTATTGCGCTGCAGTTGTGAAAAGATTTAATTTCATCTGCATAATTATATTAAGGTCAATAAATGTGCCATTGATTTCGTAATATATGTATAAAGCGCGTGTATAACCTATAAATAAATAATATTTTATACATGCTTCAAAACACTCTGCTTTGTGTATTCAAATAAATATCAAAATGCGGTTATGTGAGGTGTCAATTTTCTTTATTGATGTTCATAGCGACGACCTTTCGGCGATTTATTTATCGCCCTTTTCCAGTCTTGTTACGTCATAAGGCTCTATTTGTTGTGTTTTCTTTTTAATATCGGTGACTATATATAGTCACCGATAGTACAAGTTCAGGAAAAGGAGAACACAAGAAATAGAGCCTTATGACGTAACAAGAAGGGCGATAAAAAATCGCCGAAACGTCGTCGCCATGAACAACAATAAAGAAAATTGACTCGTAACACAGCCGCATTTTGATATTTATTTGAAAGAATATTTTAATAATGTCGGAAAGTTATTCCGTACTGTCTATCCGTATCCGATTTTCGCATTATGAATAGAACCGATGCTTCGTATTTGAAGCTTAGCGATCAAATACGAAGCTTCAATTTTAAATGTAAAATTGCTACTTTTAATGTCTTGAGCAATCGGAAACTTTTTAGGAAACTTTGAAGGAGCATTAGTAGACAATCCGTTAAACTTTACTCTCACAACTGAAATTTCACCATAAATATCACTGTCACCTTTAGTCTTTCAATTTTCCAATTTCAATTAGCATAATCCCCGGTTCGCGCTCTCGAAATTTCATTTCTTTCAACGGCTCCTACTTTGCACTCATGCTTTCCTTACTTAAAATTCATACCTTCGTTAGATGCTCTACTTAAAAATTTAATTGCTTGATAATCTACTGGGTTTGATTTCTAAAAAAGAGTAGCTTAAGCTTTAACTTAAAAAACCCATTTGTATACAAATATGTATATGTATATATTCGAGTGTCATATTCTCAACTCGTGCATACATTTCTAATCATTTTAGATAAAATGGAAATGAAGATGAATTATGAACTAATAATAACAATATACAAATAGTGAAATTTAAATTAAACAAATACCCCTCGACAGTCATTAGTTTAAGAGTAACAAAAGAAGGTTATAAACGTATGCATTTGGAAAGGGTCTGCTGTACAATAGATGATCCGGAAAAATGTCGTCTAGATTGAAAGCGTTTTAAAGGATCCCATTATATTTCAAGGATACGTCTATTTAGTAAAAGACGTGTCCAACGCGTGACATGAATGCGACTCACATCTCAAGGGAATCCTTTGTTGTAAGATCAATGATATTTTTTGTGTTTCTTGGAATGTACGAGACTATATTTCATTTGTACACTGCATATGTAAAGTAACATTATAATAAAAAAAAATAGTCGTAAAAGACTTTTATTTACTGATAAGTATTACTAAACGAATCATATAAAATAAAATAAAATTCACTAATGAGAAGGTACGAGAAAATTTTCGGATTTAATAATCAGTAATGGCGATTACTTGATTTTCATTCACCGGATGAGTTTCAAGTATTCAGCAATAAGAAGGACCGAAAACAGATCAAATTCTTACACACATACTACTAACCTGACTCTCTCTCTCTCTCTCTCTCTCTCTCTTCCTCCTGGCAATTTTGCATATTTGCGCCGATCCGTGTGCGAACAGCCACCTACTAACAAGATGCATTGACGCATTGACGCATACACGGAGAATACAAAATAGAATGCGCATGTAAGCTTTGACAACACGAGCCGGCAAATAGCTAAGAATAACACGTCGCAGAGCGAAGCGGCAATTGTTGAAATCACGACACGCGTTATAGAAGTTGTATAGGTCTGATAATATATCAAAAATGTTGCCATTGGCTTTGAGTAATACCGAGCATCGAAGCGAAAGTGTATAGCAGGCGTGAAGGTTATAACTCACGATGCGGAAGACGTACATACGATGCCTGTAAGACACTGATATCGCCCCTTAACGAAGAGCTAATGAATAACAATGCGCTAATGGTGATGGAGTTGTCGAACTAAGTATCTTATCGCACTTGTGCTGCAACATTTTTAGAGAGTTCTATAGAACACATAAGTATGGTTCAATTTAAAATATTCAAAAAGCAAACCCGTTTTTCTCTAAACTTTGCTTTATTTTCCTCGTTGTGCGACTTATGAGCTCAAACTTGAGTCACCCTCCACAAAGCATATTTGAACATCTGCAATGTTCTGCTACGAGAAAAAAAATGTATAAAACCATGAATTCGTAATAGTATTGGTACAAGCTTATGAAGAATTGCATCAAAATGGTAATAAGAAAAAGACTAATCAATTGAAGACAGTATTATTAAGATTTTTAATTTACTTTCAAGAAGTTACCGAAGGCAATCCAATTACAACTTTATTGTTATATTGTTGCCAATGTGTACATAATAGCATAGCTATCGTTACCAATTAATTATCGTAACACAAACTTAGTTAATGGCTGTGACAAATGGCTTCTTTTCTTGTGATGTAACGTTTTATCGACTTTTTAAATGGTATTAATGAAACAACTTTTTGATCGCCGAAGAATATATTCTGGAGTTTTTATTTATTTTTTTTTTGCTTTCCTTTCCAAGAGAACAGCAGCCACTTATTCCATAGCAATACACAAATGACTTTGTATGCTATAGAATAAGTGGCTTTTGTTCTCTTTTCGATTGAAAAGCTTACCGAGAGAATTTTTAAAATATTATAGAATGTAATACACTCTTTAAAATGAAGCCTTAACTAAAGCTTAGTATTCTCATTTTACAACTTTAGACATTTGCATAAAATATACATAAAACGATTCGGTGCACTGTTAAACAGCGCAGAGGTATATAATTTTATATTTTCATCAGCAAAGCGAACGAAACGTAAACATGTAGAAAAATGCATTGGTTTACTAGAGTATTCTGTATGTATTCTTTTTTATTATGCTAATTTTAGGGGGAAAAAGTGTGCATTTATATAAGTAAACGTTTTACATTGAGATCAACGTCTACTTGAATATTCAAGCATACACTTTACACGTGATTTATTATACGAGCTTATTTATTGAAAGAATATTATATTCTGCTGAATTACTCGGATTTTAAAAACAAAAAAAAAATAAAAAAGTTTCAGAATGCAATACAATTTGATCGTTTTTGTTATAATGCATCTCACTCTGGGATGATAAAACAATAAGGATAGTAAAAATTTCGGGGAGAATAACCAAGACAATGTTATACTTTTAAGGCAGAAATTTAATAATAATTCGATCGATCGTGATACTTAACCAAAAATAAACCTATAAAATGCCGATGAAAGATAACACAGAGGAAGGACTTAACACGATACTTCAGCAGTCTTTAGGGCCTCTATATATAAGCGACGTAGAAAAAAGTTCCAACACTTTATTTACGAGTCACGATCGTACTATATGGACTAGGGACATGAGAAAAATCTTCGTCGCTTATAGATATCGTCTTTTGCCACTATCCGTTGGACGAGCATATGCCTGCATTACTTAAGTATGGAGACCACCCTTAAGAATTTTTATCGACCCTCTTCCGCACTTCCCCCTTCCTAATATATTTCATGTGTATACAAGCATGCAGAGAAAAGGGAACGTGACGTATATATGTATATATACGTACCTATATGTGTGCTAAAAGCGTATTAAAGTATTGCGGAATTTAGGGGCCGCTTTAGCATCATCATACTTTTTCAGCGTGCTTCCCTGCATGTGATACTCTCAGGCATATTTTTTTAAAAATATTATTAAACCGGAAAGGACATTTGCTGTTGTAAAGAATCACTGGAATTCATGATTTATTTTGTGTTAGAATAAAATGTTTGGACGCTGATTTACGGATGTTGAAAATAATAAATATTTAAACATTTTGTGCAATAATGCTTGTCGAGATAAAAAGTAAATGATTAATTTTTTTTTATGTATTTTTCGGGTGATGCATTTTTTTAAGTTTTATAAGCCCTACATAATTTTATGGGACGGACATAAAGAAGGGTAACAAAAAACCAAAACATTTTTCGATTGCTGAATATTCCATATATCACCTTCATTTCGAAGATGAGAGAAATGTAAAAGTCATAGCAGTTTTTTATTTAAATAATTACTGTTTCATTGAAGGAAACTCGAAATTATATTATATTAGAATCGCCCATGTCTTATACATATATGATTTTAAAAATTTTTCTTTTATTTACTTCATTTACTGCAAGTGCCAACGCTATAAATCAGCGCGACAATTAGTTAACAATAAAGTATTATATTTTTGTTTGTCTCTAACTTTGTTAATATATAGTTAAACAATCTTCAAATAAGTCATAAATTATTCACGAAAGAAGCTGTATCTTCGTTTATGATTTACGTGGAAAAAAAAATTCGTTCTTTTTTACGCCCATCTCTACTCTTCCTTTAACGAGTAGTTACTAAAGAGGCCTATAAAATGCGAATTATTCTCATAACAAATACCGATTACGGACATTACACATTTTCTCCATTTACGATAAAAAAAGGGATTCGGTTAATATTATGTTAAAAAATGGCTATGAAATAGTTTACATGCAATACTTTTCGGATAAAAGTATAAAGTAAATATAAACGTTGAGCAGAAAAAAATTGTTTTACAACGCGATTTCTTTAATCATTTTCGTGAAGAAACATGTAATTTGAAAAAATTGAGCAGTATACAGTATCTCCCCTTCAAAATTACTCCAACTGGTTCGTTTGTGATCGATTGTATACTCGCGGTTCATATCGAATTCTGATGTTGATTCTATACGTAATAAATAATAACTTTTCTATAATCTATTTTGTCACCTGCATTTAGGAAGTCTTTGCGGTAAACATTTAGGAAGTCTTTGCGGTAACTTCCTGAAGCGATAAAATTCTATTTAGATTCGCGCAGCATAAATTTCACATAAAATGTCACGCAGACGCAAGTATACTAGGAAATTGTCGTTGCATGTATTTCAAGATAAAGTTACGAAACACTATTAAATATGAACTCGGTCGTGACGTGCTCGAGAATTGGGGAAGAAAGTTGAGGTAATAGTATTATTTGGTAGATCATAGCATACTTTCTTTGTTAACTTGCTGAATTTTTCGATATCCTAAAAATTGAAGGAATAAGGTGGCGAAAATTCTTTCCGTAGATCATGATACTTTGAAGTTGAAGATATCGTGATGTCATCAACGAAACTACAATACGAAATAACTTCAGTAAATGACACTAAAATTGAAAACTTCCAAAATATTCGCAAAAAGTGAATTCCCTAATTGGTTGTTCGCGCAAAAACGTTTAGTATCTCTAATATATTGCAGAAAGCGCAAGCGAAATATTGCTGACCTATTATTATTCTATTGGCGAAAATGTTGACAATATATTGGAGAAAGTATTACCAATATGTTAGTGATTTTTTCAATCCAAAAAGTTATGCTGCCAACATATTCGAAGAAGTGTTGCCAAAGTATTGGTAATTTTCAATCACTGAACAATTTTTATAAAGCAATATATAATCATTTATTAACGTTGTCAAAATACGATAAAAACTTGGACTTCAAAAAGATGACCAATATTTTGGTAATACTTCCTCCAATCCCAAATTTTTCATTTTCAAGAAAACATTTTATAAATACTACTGATACTCGAGTTCCAAACTATACATTGTCATCCGTGCTATTTCATATAGTAAACAAAACGGCAAAACACAAGTTTCGCTATGTCATGTATTCACCTATAGGCTAGTATTAGTGACTATAGGTATGGTACGCGAAGCCGCGGGGACAGCGCCCTCGTGTAGTCAGTTTCGTGCTGACCTCGGGCCAGAACACAGGTGCTCCGGCATTGCCGTAACCGTATAAGTTATGAATCTAATCAATAAACCTAGATTAAATTACTAGTGTATTTAATTAAACCCAAAAGCCATCCCGCTCCCAAGGCACGGTACGCTATAAGACCTTCAAAGCACTCAGGTTCATAAGCTTTGCATCATAGTTTATCCAGATCTCTGCCGCATTTAGGTTGTGATCCAAGAGAGAGACAGAGAGAGAGAGAGAGAGAGAGAGAGAGAGAGAGAGAGAAGAAGAAGAAGAAAGCAAGCGAGAAAAATACTCTGGCGTTTTCAAAAGATATCTATAACGCGTAAAAAGAGGGACAACTTGTGGAAGTCGTAGGTAGAACCGAAAGAAAGAGAGCGCGCGCTGTCGCATTGGATAAACTTGAACAAATACGAGAAGTCCTGGTGTGGCGGAGCTCCGTTTTCCCGGCTAAAAAGAAAAGAGGCTCTCGCGAGCTATGGAGCTAGTGCGCGAGAAAGAGAGAAAGATCCTCCTGCGCCTGGCGGTGCGGCAAATGCAATCGAGCATCGTCCGTGAGCACTTTACTGGCATATATATCTCTCTATCTCTGTCTCTCCCTCTCGGTGTGCTGTACTTATTTTCCAGAAGTACGTTCCATTATGCGACATTAAATTTGCCTTGTAGCGCCTGCAGCGCGGGCTTTCTCAGCCACGAAAATTGGGTAATTTCCCTGGTGGATTTTCTTTGCGCCTTTGGCTAGCGGTTGCATGAATGTCACGCGCGGTGCGTAAACTTTTTTCCTCCTCATTGAACATTATGCAATTGCCACCCTTATAGCGTCGCCAGTGCGCGTGCCACTTAGTTCTCTCTCTCCCTCTCTCTCTCTCAGAATTGCGTATATACACTCGCAGCCGTCTCTCTTTTATTCCCGAAAAAGAAATTCGATCCGGATACAAGCTGGGTTGAATTTGAGATTCCTAGGATAAGCTCGCGGAACTATAAAGTGTTCGAGAATTTGAATGGATTGCTGTATTTTATCGGCTATAAAACTTTAAATAAGAATTAAATCAGTGCCGTACATTCGTTCTTGGAACGAAAACTGTAGGGAATAAATTTGTCGCGAGTTAAAATCTTTGATGAAAGAATGAGCTTGCATTTGCTGAATCTAATAAAAGGTGTGTAATAATTATGTAATAAAAGAAGGATTTAAATTCACACCATAGAGTGATTGAGATATAAAGAAACCATCGAATAATACTAATGTTTGATCTCACCCCGATCATCGTTAATGCAACTTTTCTAAACCTAAAGCAATGTACTATTTCATTTAAATACAATTAGGTGCTATTACAATGAATTATTATATATTTGTCGAATGTTTCGTGGGTAATATCTGTTTGATAATGCGTTTGAATGCCGTGTATTAATTAACGCAACTGTTCTATCGTAAATTTAATGGCTACGCATCTAAGCTCAATTTACTGCGCGTCCCCATGGAAGTACGACTGTACTATAATGTTTATTGCCAGCAAATGATAAATTATTCAGCTAGTAAGTTAGGTGCTACTTTAAGCACGTGATAATTTTCTGCACGCCCGCACGTATTTTGAGTGTGCAATTTGCAATTTTTACGTTCTAAGTACGTTTACGACAGATCTTTAGTTTAGAAACATAATACAAGAATCATTTACGATTAAAATAACTAGTACTACTTATAACTGTTTGAGAATATTTTCCTAAGCTATAATGCATGGAGAGCTACTTTTCCATTCCAATTAAATAATTATCGATCTCTATGCTCTTACTACACTTAATTAACCAAAACAAAACTTTTTGCGCTTGTGGTTTCTGTTATTGGAGAACACGTAGAACAAACATCTTCGGATGCAAAATAATATTATAGTGCATGCAACGATGTACCTTATGGATTGCATTGTATTATGTACTACATTATACGTGTAAAAGCAGCCGTAAAGCAATAACGTACTTTTTATGCCAGTGAATAATACCTTTATTTGCGTTAAAAAAATATATGCAAAATATTTTATGACTAAAAAAGTTTCCGTCTATGGGCGTGAACTTTTTTCGATAATAGGTAATGCACTCAGCTTTATAATAAAAAGTATTGCTATATAAGCTCTAAGCGTACTAACCGCAGGTCAGATCAATTTTTACACGGAAGAATATTTATTGGCATTTGAGAATAACGGAAATTTCCTTATTTCGCGTGAATCCAACGAAAATGTGCCGTCTTCGATAATCAGAATGAAATATAGTGCTGATGTAGTTTTTCATTAACGTCGAACGGTATTAGATTTTAAATTGGTAACATAAAATTTACTCGGCTGAAAACTCAATAGTGGTAAGATCATAACTATGATACGCTACACGAACGACAGTTTTGTTGGATCAACATTTATAGATGAAATTTAAATAGTATATAATTGCAGAACACTATATAAAAGCAACAAGTATATTTCTGTTTTAATTACATACGTACATAAACAGTTTATAAAAGTAATACGTATTAACTGCCATGTTATCACGAAACTTTTTTTCACGTTCCTTTTGGTTGCAATTATATAGGATACGTGAAACTGCAGACCGTATACTTAAGCGCAGCAAAAGAAGAAAAAAAAACGTTCCACCGAGGTCGTAGATCTCCCTTCACCAATTCGAAAGTAATCGATAAAAGTGGGAAGCCACGACACGCCGAGTGCAGGATAGGCTCGTTGGTGGGGTATTTGGCCAAGAGATAGTGCTTTCAAAAGAAACGCCTCGGTCGTAATCCGTTATCTGCCGATCCTCCGATTCTCTTTTTTTCCAGCTGTCAACCCGAACACGTTACAATTAAATTCTGATGAAAATGAAATCTCATTATTTTATATAGGATGAAATATTACGGTAAATTTATGTACAGCTGCAGTCACGGCGTATTATATAGACGCGACTGTGTATACTGCAATAATTTAAGCGCTCTTGTTTAAATAAACTTTAATCATGTATTGTAATTAAATGTTTAGTTATATGAATAATACAAATATTTAGTTTGCTACGAGCGACTGAATAAATGCTGATCTATTTAATATTTTCTTTAGTTTAATTGAATAAACTGCAGCGAAACAAAATCTTCTCCTTTTAAAATATTTTTACAAATTTTTATGACCTTTCATTCTGTTTGTTTTAATAAAAATTTCAATTGAAATGGAGTGCTTAGGGATATATATATATATATATATATATATCACTTCTATTTTAGGTCTAGTTTCTTTTGCAATCGCTGAAAGAGTTCTTTTTCATCCATTTGGAAAACCAAGATTAATTTTCGAATAACTTTTGACAAAGCTACTTTATTATATATTTTTTATGAGAATCAGCACATCAATTTATATGATTTTAAATTCAAAGATAAAAATATAGTATATTAGGCTTTGATTAAAGAAATTTCAGATCCTAATGAATCTCCACCAGTACACGTCATTGTACATCTAATAGAAGTATATCTCTAGAGCTACTACTTTTTAATATCGTCTCTAATTAGAATGAGTGTATACGGGTTTTAAAATAAAAATAAAATCTCCTATGGCTACTATCGATTTTGCATATATTTGAATGTCCATTAATTACGGACCAATAGCCAACTGCAAATACTTATATATATGTGTAGATTTTCTGTACTTTTATTCGGCTTACTCTGTGCTTTGAAATATTTTCCAAGTTTATGAATCTTTCAAGATGATGTACTATAGACATTGCTCTATTCACTCTGAATTTAATTTTTAATAAAACTCATAAGCGAACTAGGTGAATTAAGTATATAGATATGCTTCCCTGACAAATAAAACCACAAACTTACTTGCTTGCCTATGAAATTATTTATTCAAAATTCTTGAAGTTACCGTCAATAACTGTCTCCATTATTAAACAAACATCTATTTGCTTTTGAAAGATATCAATAACTCATGCGACACAAGAGGTAAGTAATTCAAATTGTGGATTTTTCGAAAAGGTTAATGACGTAACTAGTTGAATTATAGGTATAGCATTCATTTTAACAATATTCAACTGATTGCAATATAATTATTAAATGTATAGATTTATGTTCACTTTACTTTGCCAGTAAGAGAAAATCAAGTATACATTTCGTTTCTGCTGCATTTTGGTCGAGTATTGTATAATATATATCTTCAAGCTCAGCGCTGTTACCGTTAATTATAAATGTGCTTTCCCGAAGATGAATTTCAAATACAATCAGACAGTACCTATATGCGTTCTTCTGTTATTTTAATTTCTAAGATTTGTTTCCATACGTGCAACAGATAATAACACTTACGAGATTGGATACCTTTACATCGATAAAGGTTTTCTGATCATCGAGTTATAAGCCTAAGCCGA
>UELU01140263.1:0-10518 GCA_900490025.1 Megastigmus dorsalis | reverse complement strand
CCCCCCGTCCCTCGTTTAACGGGAATCGCTCTCTGCGGATATGTTTATATGTATGCGGGGAAGGATATACGTATACATCGCGGTATAGGGCTGACCATAATACGCGAGTGACAAATCGCTATCTCGGCGCTCTGATAGAATTGTAATATCCCAGTAAATTTTGACGAGAGCTCGCGGGCTCGGGTACTCACAATTGCGTGACAGTGATGTATATCTGAAAATATCACGCGGAAACTGGGTGGATATACGTTGCCGAATATAAGTTGCGTGTATATATTTTATGATGCGCGGGAGTTTTGAATTCGTTTTATACAAAGTTTCGTATACATATAATGACATAATGCGTAGGGCATTTTTTATATTTTTTTTTTTTATATATTTCTCTTCAATTTTTCATAGGAATTTTGATTTATGTTGCTGGGTTAGCTCTGCGTTTTTTGCGACGAGTAGTTGCGTTTTGGGAGGCCTGAGCCAATGAAATGGTAGCGACTTTTAATTATTTACAAGTTCTTTCCCATTCAGTGCAGAGCTGGAAATGAAATAAGAATAGCATAACAGAATTTTTTAATCTCTTTTTCTTTTTTTTTTTTTTTATGAAATGATGGAAATATAAATTTGGCGATGGATATTAAATTCTGTATTAACGTAGATATTATTCCAAGCAGAAATTTTAGTTGATAAATACTTTGTACGCAGTTATATGAGAAAAATATTGCTTTCCAAATACGAATTTAGTAAAAAAGACTTTTATTATTCTAGAAGTTTTAATCAATTTTCAATTTGAAATATTTGAGCACGTACAAAGTAAAATATATGAACGAGATCGCATCTCTATAGTATAGTGGTTCGCGGAATCACCTTGACCAATGCAGAAAATAGAAAAAAAATCCAGTACAAAATGTACTGCGCGCGACTTGCGACTTAAATTGGTTTAATAAAATATATTCACGAGCGGTTTATTAAATCTTGAAAAATAATGTGTTGCAGGTCACTGGGTATTTTAATGCACGCCCAAACTTGAAAAATGCAAACCACAAACTCGCGATTAGAATTTACACATTAATCGTTAGATTTGCGTTCGGCGGACAAACAGAGAAAATATTGCGGGATATTTATGAAGTTGTAACTCTTACGTTACCTGTAACTACCAGTTCACTACAAACTTGACACATAACATAACATGTGAGGCATACGAGAGTGCAGAAATTGCGTTGAAATTGCATACCAAGTCAGTTGCGCTCCGAAGTTTTCCACAGAATCCTGTCACAGCTTATAGGCACGCACTCGCTAGTCAAATATAGAAGGTAGCAGAGCGCGGAAAATCTATAAAACAGAATCACAGTAGACTCGCAAGAAGCTGTTTATATTTTCATGTTCAAAGTTTACGATTACAAGTTTCTGACACGAGTCCGTTACAATTCTGCATCGTAGATCTACAAGTTATTCCATGTGTTTCAATAGTCGAACACATATGTTGAGGTTATACAGACAGCTCATGAAACATCCAGATCGTACACGAACTGTATGATGGGATTATAGTCATTACTCCAGATTAATTTTTATAATTCGAATGTTATAATTTTTAATGATTTAATGATCTCGTTAATTATAGAGATTAAAATTGCATAAATGAAAAAATCGATTATTCAATTACACTTAATGCATGTCATTCTGAAATCATGATTGTGAATAAACTTTTCCATTTGTGTATATTGTAAGTACCTAGCTATTTTGGAGAGAATTATTCCAGAGCCAACGATTATTTAGAGCAGAAATCAGTCAACTGAAACAACATTAAAGATAAGTAATTTTAGCCCTAGATTACGCGAATCCATTATCTAGAAAGCTTTCAAAACTGTAATAACAGAAATATCAATTATCCATAAAACTTTACTATAGCATTTACTGAGCCAATCGAACTCCACCTTAATTAAATTTATGAGTTTTTTTTATGGCATAAGTTCTCTTCTTTTCTAAAAACGACCTTATCGATATGAATAGTCGTCTTGATACTTTCGACTTGCAATAAACTAAAGCTGAACAATGAAAGGGAATACACAAAGATATACTCTAGGTGCACTTCAGTCTTCAATGCAAGAGATTGCATGTACTATTACATGAAATCATTGAAAAGCACAGTTTCCATTCTTAGTAAACAAATGAATTTCGACCCTTTCACCAAAGCAAACTCTCATATTAATCTCGCGAATGCAGCCAAGTGCTACAAAGAAAATGATTTAATCAAAATTCTCTTGTTTACTGGCGCGTGTAAAGAGCTCGCCGAGTTTTTTCGCCACCTTGGCATATAATAGGTACTCCCCGTAAACATTCTGGAATGCACTTCCACGAAGTAATGATAGTCCTACTACTTGAGCCTTGTTACGTCTAAATTAAGACAGAAATTGAAAAATGTCGTACAGTTTACAATTCAAATAGTTATCAAAACTATAAGTCAGTTTATGCATTTTTAGTTGCAGCATTAAAAAAATTTCATTTACCATGAAAAATATATTCTCACATCACGAGGACTTACCTGAAAAAGTTATTCGCTCGTCCAGGAAGCAGATTTATATTTCTCAGATCTATAATTTATCATTCATTAATTATTTGAAACAGCTGTTTATATAATTTCAATGAATTTTTGGAAGCCTTTCCACTGGCCTCTTCACATTGACTTATCAATCGCACTGTTCCAGCATAATCTCGCATTCGGTTCGAACAAAAACTCGCTCACGCAGCATAAGCAAAAGCTCACCAGTGAAAAGTATCAGACGTTTTGGCAACACCGTAGCGTTTCTTTCACATATATATATATCACAGAAGCACCTCGTACATACGCGGATTCTATTGGCGAGCACATATAAACAAAAAAAAGGATACATTAATGCTGCGCGGAGTTGAGCAGTCGCGAGACTATTCGAATGCTCACTCGTATTTTATACTTTAATTGTTCCAAGTTGTGCATTGGAAAATACGCGCGCAGCATCGACGTCGCGGCGCGCAGCTACATTATATTTATCCCCTGTCGTTGCGGTCCAAAAGCCCTCCCAACAAACTTCTGCCTATACGTGTTCTGCCTCCTTCCCGCATTCAGCGGAATCCCATTATTTACTGAAAATAACGGACGATATGAATTCGAAAATTTATTCTCTTCTGGTTGATCGAGTTTTCCTTTAATGTGGCGCCCATTGAAAGTGAAAAGATTGTTATGCCCGGTATAATTTCACAATTTGATCATATAAATTGGTACCTAATGTCGATGCGACAAGAAGATTATATTATAGAATTTAAATGATTTTAGTATACAAAAGCCAGTTACAGCTCTAAAGCGTCTATACATGTATGAATATTTGCAATAATTACCAAGAAAAATCTAAAAGATACATTCCCATATCTAAATAGAATTATAAAAAAAAAATCATTGTCTTCCAGTATTGTTCTTTGTTTTTGCACTAGATACGATTGACGTGCACGTTTCAGTAAACAATACATTAAAAAATTCATTTGTACGCATGCGATGACGTACGAAACCACGCGAGCACTCGTGTGTATACTCGGATAGGGCATAATAAAAGGCGTTGAAAATTCATACTATCAATTCGTGCTCAGAGCGGAATACAGACTTGATAACAATCTTCGGTGGAGGCTTTTTGTGGAAGCTAAATAATCTCGGCATCTCTTATTTATAATCCAGGTATATAGCCATTAGTCAGAATACTACGCTAATGGTTAGATTATAACGGATTTGAATTTTAGACGAAACGCGCCTGCAATCATTTTCTTCGCGTGTGCGTGATGGATTCGCGATATATATATGCACGGGTTTGCTTCTTCCTGCATTCGTTTGCGTATATAAATTTGCACATATCGCTGGCGCATGCTATTGTGCATGACTGCGCGCATTCTGTGTATATGTGCAGGGTGTAAATAAGATCAATTTGAGTCCAGCGATAAACAGGTGATTGTGAATTTCTCACAACAAATGCGTATCGTCAGAATGATGCCATTAGCAGTTAGTCATTCAAATCGGCGAATGGTATAGTAAGCTTTTATTACATGTATCCTAGTATTAATAGGTACATGGGATGTGTTTTATTTTGTATATAGTAGTTGTTTTGTACATTTAAGGGGCCTTTATGTACATAAGCAATGCGACTTGATTTAATGGTGACTGGTGCGCTGCAATACTAAGCATTTTCGGTACTATATACGAATACAATATTCTTAGTTCAAAGAAGTCATTTTTTAGTTGCTAAAATTATGATTGTAAAATTAAAACTTGAAATAATTTCTGAAATATGTTTTATCCTGTATAAACATAATACCATTAAATCAATCACTTTAATATAGCCCTGTTGCCCCGTATGTTGGGACAGTCTCATAGAAAGACAATCGATCACTGCAAAATGCATATAACCTTCTACCTGACTATACACGATATAGTGTTGGCGAGCTGATTGATAAGCTTTTAATAAAGAAAACGCAGTTGCATAATCTATAAAGTAATTAAAGTTGTCGTTGTTGAGAAATATTACAAGATTAGAAATCATAACAATGCTCGTTGAAAAAGAAATGAATTTATTTAAACATTTTATTTATAAGTAAATGATATATCCATAAATCCCACGCATTTGCATAAACTATACAGACAGATGCAAGAGGCGCCTTGGAAGAATGCTACAGTATGGAGTCTAGTCAAATTAAAATTTTATGCCACTTGAAGTAGAAATTGAAATATATTAAAAACTTCTACTTATTGCTTTTTCCTCGAGCGACTATAGCATACTTCACTTATTAAAAGTATCACTTTTACTGGCTGCAAATGCTATATATTATACTTTCTTTCATAACCATAAAAAATTGTTCACAAAAGTTGATAACACTATACAAGCTTAAATCTAATATAGTTTATGTATAGGCATCTAAAAATTAAGATTGTTTCATGAAAATAGAGCAACATTGAAATCGATGTAATCGTCTAATGATGAAAGAAACTTTGAATTGGATTCGAATATATGCAAACTACAATTTAACCACGTACGAGAAAAATCTTATTCACATTTACCTGAAACTTTCTGGTGAATTCTTGACAGCATATTAAATATCCAATAAAGTTCCAAACCCAATCAATTGTAAGTTAGGATCGACCTGATAAAACTATGAAATCATAAGTCGTATGCTTTCTCTGTAAAAGCAATAATCATTAATCGTTGAAACACAGTGGTCACAAAAAAAAAAATAATAAATCGCTTTTGTAACTGGGAGAGCAAAACTTTTCTCCAGTTTATTATTTTTAATGTAGGATTCATCGATCAAAGACTTGGCAGTTACGAATAACAACGCAGAAGTAGACTTAAAGCACAAAACCTAATTTATCCTAAAAAGAAAAGGGTAACAAAAAGAATAGATAACAAGAAGAAGTATACAACATGAATATAACGATACAGGTAGCGGAAGATGTGAATTGCTTTTTCATTGGGACAGATTTATGATGATAAAAAATGAAAAATCCCGAGAAGAAAGGTTTCGTTGTGCGTAAATTTAAAACTTTAACAGGTGATTATTCACTCAATTTTTTAATGCCGAGTTATTAGTCATCGAAGTAGAATTATTTTTAGTAATCTATGCACAAATCTACTGCGGCAATTTTCATTAGGAATGAAAAAGTTGAGCATCGGTAAATTTAAAAATGTTCCTTTGCGGAGTAGCTTCGATTTACATTGCATCAGTTACTCACTAAACTTGAACTGTCGTACTTTTCAGAATTCAATAAATTTTCACACAAATACTATTTTAAATACACTTCGGCTAATCAATGCAACAGAATAAGGAACATCGATACTTTCATTTTTACTTTTAATATATCGTATCGATTATTCGAGTACTGCAAGATGATAAATCTACGTTTATTATATCTGGAAAGCCAAATGGAAACGTGGAAACAATATTACTGCAGCTGTGATAGCAGCAGTAGTAATCATTCACGTTGCGTACTTAGTTGCAAAAAATTGTAGCCGCAGGAACTGAATTGTAGTAAAACCGGGAGGTACAATATTGTCGCTGCATGCGGAAATAACCGAAGGATTACCGCACGCTGTGTATTCATGCTTTATTTTGTAAATGGATGTATTCCTTTGGGATATTATCTAACGCCCACTTTTGTTGTGAATGTATATTTCCACTAAATCTGTATACAAAATATCATTTCACATGATTTTTGAAGAGTTTTAACAATGGTTACGGCAAAGTATTTTGGACTGTCTTAATATTTCAGTGGTTTAATAGAATGAAACGAATTGCTGTAATCTGAACTTTGTCACTGTAAACAGTTTTTTTAATATTTAAAATGATACTCGTTCAATATTATCTTAGTCAACGGTAAAAATAAAATTTAATAAAGAAATTTTTGGATTTTATAAATACTTTTGTAAGTTTAATATACGTAAATTTTCAAAAATGTAAATACGTGATGGTGAATAATAAATACATAAATAAGGCAATAGAAATATTCATTATACAACTAAACTTTTATGCAGTATTATACTTTTACCAAAAAGTTGTGCAATGCAGAAATATACACGAACGACGAAAAATTCATCACCTGAAATCTAGCGGCGCACTTTAATTTTGCACGTATGCCTCATTGTGTAGCGGATAACGTCATATCACATACGACGCGTATAATACACGTTCTTCGGAGTGCGCTTGGGAAGCTCCATTAAGGACATAGTGCAAGCGGTCCGATGTCCCGGGGTTATAACGATCATCATCCTCGTGTTATCTGCCTCCCTTCCCGTGACGCCGTGGCTCCACTCGTCTCACCACATATGCGACAGTGGTCATCATCAAAAGAGTTGCTGCCGCTATCTCGCGCGGAGCAAAGGAAACAGGGTCGAGAAAAAGGGATGAGACCTGCACGCGGCCGACAATAAAGTAAGAAGAAGAAGAAAGGTATAACCAGGGAGATATTCAGTCGCCTGTGGGGTGGTATAACGGGGAAGATGCGGGAGTAGCGTTTTCTCGCTCGTTCTCAACGCGTCACTCGCTGGACGTATATATATATATGTACATATACGGAAGTAAGAGCAGAAAAGGAATCGGAAAGGATACGAGCTGGGTACAGGGATAGTCTCCCTCTCATCCTTGTCTCGCTCGCCCATCGGCCGCGCGTGTCGCGGAGAGAGAAAACGTGCGCAGGGGCGCAAATCACAAGGTGATATCCGAGCGCTGCTACACGCGTCCCGTGGCCTGCGCATCGGCCGCCTAGCACGAGGAGAGACGTGCAGCCCTATATATATATTTGCTTGTTAAGCGACGGGAGCGATATTTCCGCTAAGGGATAGCCTCTGCCTTGGCGGCAATCTTTTAACCGCTCGCTCGAGCAGCTCACCCCCGTTTTCTTAAAGGCGGCCCCGTCGTCCTCGTCGGACTACTCTCTGCCGCGTGGCTGTGCGGCTACTGAAAAATGGCACCTAACGCGCCAGCCAGCTATTCTTGTTTTTGTTTTCTTTCTCGCGCCTGGATATAATCGAGCGATACCACTCCTTTCGATCGACATTTTCCCAAGCTAGTTAGATGAGTTTGATGCTTCGAAGCAAAGTTTTTTTACCTCCGAATATATTTGCGGAAAGTGGGTCTTTAGAAGAGGTTCTGGGCGAGACGTGCGGTCGATATCGATATACGTGAACGGGGCCTTTTGGACGTTTTATTATTCGGTAACCCAGTCGATTTATGTTCATTACGTGTCGATGATATTGTTTGGTTAAACTTTCTGCGCTTCGCTTATGCGAAAGCTCATGGTTAGATTTGAAAACTTGAAAAGCTGAATATTCAGGGTATATAGAATTTGAGGCAATCTACCGCGAAATTACTCCATTTCTCGTACATGTCAGCCACTTATGTATACATATGTAGATTTAATATACCACTTCATTGTGCTATGATCGCCTGAAGTGCGCTTTATATACAATTTCAGTAAGACTCGCTCTCTCGCGAACTCAAATCTAAAGCTTCAGAAGTCGTACGGACTCTCTGTGCAAACACAAAAGGCTATATAACGTATACGCGTGCCGTATACTGTATAGCAATCAAGATATCTTGCTTAAGGCTTCAGTTAGCTATTTGTTTTATTACGCTATAACAGATCCAATTGTAGATCAATTTAATTTCAAATTCGATAATTAACGCTTTCAATGAATATAAATGCTAGTGAACAATCTACTTTTAGCTTTTTAATTTAAAAGGTCTCAGTTTGTTTCTTGATTGATTTCAGGGAGGAATCACCGATGTGAAAATTAAAAAATTACTAAAACCTACAAAGCTACAGCTATTTGTTTATAAAAAATATATTGCTCAAATCGGAAAAAAAGACTAAAAAATATAAAAGCGCCAGTATTTATATCTACTTTTGTATTGTAATAAAATTCACCATGAAAAAATTTTTTCCACACTTTACGCATACTAATTTCATATGATATTAGTTCTTATACTACACACTCATCAGAAACTCTTACATAAATGTTTAAAAATTGAGGTCGATTCTCACGCTCGAGCTTACAAGCTCTATAACGCACGAAAGGATAATAATAGCGTGAAAGTTTTTTTCTTAACAGACTAGGCGATTTTTTCCCTTTCACTGTATCTTATCTTCCCAATGTTCTTTTCCCTTTCCCTTCGCATTTCGAACTTGTTCATTCAATCCTCTTATTGCGTTTACTCTCTCTCTCTCTCGCTCCTTGATCGCGTTAATAGATTGATCGCCCATCTAAACCAATTCCTCGCCTTCCGCTGGCCTGGGCAGCTCTTCTACGTCTTCCAGACCGTCCATTTTCCTTAAATGAACGTAGCATCGGTTATCCTCCATCTTTTTTCTTCCGATTTTTCATAAACTTTTTCCTCCTTTTCCGCCCCCGCGGCGATGTTCTGCAACGGCGCTTTCTTATTTTGCCTCTCCTCTCTCTCTCTCTCTCTCTCTCTCTCTCTCTCTCCATCAGGAAGAGGAAAGCAAAAGTTTTCTCACGGTATCGAGGTATAAGCTGGTCCCGATGTACCCTTTTTTACATCTATTCAATTTACCACATTTATCCGTTCTATGGAGTTCTTCCAGTGAGTAATGAATATTTATCGTCCTCCTCGAAACGAACTGCGCCGCTATTAATTCCATTTAATTAAGTTGGCGAGCGCAACCGTATAGTTTTAGATCAATTATACCCTTTTTAATGAATGTTTTCTCAGCTTCTTTCATACATTGAAATCTTGTAAGATATATAGAGATGGGAAATGTGAAAAAGAACGAAGTGGATTCTGCTTTAAAACAACAGTCTGTCTGTATTCGACTGCGGGACTACTTGTGTCTTGAATGACACACAGCTTTGCATTTGAATTTTCGTCAACTCTTCCATTGCAGGGAATACACAGCTCTCGGCAAATTCATTGCAAAATTATTCAATAGTGTTTCTACTATCCCATCCTGTGCAAACATTCAGCGTAATAATTCAAGTCTTTCTAAAATAAATGGCTCTACTCTTCAGGAAATATAAAAAATCAAAATTTTCGAAGAGGTTTGCCTCTTCGAACTCTGTCTTGTTCGTAATGACCCATAAAACTTTGATTCAAGTCTTCCTATTTATACACATAATTGATCAGCTGTCAAAGATGAAATTCAATCATAAAAATGAAAATTTTTCGTTGATCGTGTCGTTCGTGCACTCTTGCTTACTCGGCTTTAATTCAAATCACTCGCATGATCTGACAGCATTACCCGATTATTCTACCTGGTTACGCACAGCTTATGCTATGAATTTTTTTTATTCAGATGCAATGAAACTAGAGGCAAATCAAATTGCCTATTTGGTACACATTTACATATATTATGTGACCGCATATGATCGAGAATGGCAAAGTAGTAAAAGTAGGTCGATAGCTATACATGACTTATTTTTACATAGCTGGATTTCTGGATTCCTTCGAAACTAAATGAGAGAATGGAACTGCTATTGGGTAACTAAATAAGAAACATAATTAGCTACTCTCTTATGCGATCAGGGTAAAGTGGTGCAATTATTCAGAATGAGAATGATTGGTTTCCTCATGTTATCTCTGAATACAAATGGACTAAGATTATTGGAATGAAGTTCAAATAATATATAGAACAATCAAAATTTCATTTAAATCCTATAGCGAAATCTCCGACACGAATTCAATAGCAGAGACAGAGAGAGAGAGAGAGAGAGAGAGAGAGAGGATGCCAAACTCTCAAAGTGAAGTAATCTGCAAACTCAATTTGAAGTAATTTCTAGTTTTGCGATGATTTGCCGGTATAATGCCAACATAAATATCACACTACTGCATCCTGTCTATATGTGTGCATGTCTGTGTGTATGCGTGTGTATAGGTGTGCGGTAATCCAAAGCCACGCGTGCCCCGGCGCGGCCTCACCCCAGACTATCTCCCCTGAAACATGCGCGCCTGAGCCGCTCTGCTGTCGACACTTCAACACCCACCCACACACACACACAC
>UELU01140261.1:4482-17426 GCA_900490025.1 Megastigmus dorsalis | reverse complement strand
CCGCCTTACCGCGGTGCGCTATCCCACACGAATACTTTTTTCATTAATTTTTCTTCCTTTAAAGCTGTAGTATTACTTTTTTTTCTTTTTTGTTTAAGACTTGTTTTGGGAAAGATACAATATTCTGCACTCAAAGAGGTCTTTTGTAGCTTTAATTTTCTTTGACCTATTGGAATAATTGCATGAAATTGTAATGTTCCTGGAATAGACTTGGCTTTTTCTAGTCTTGGTTTTAATTTTACAGCAGTTTCTTCGTAAGATTTCTTACTACTGTAAAAAACTATTGTTTCTTTACAATAATTTGCAGCCCAGGTAAAGAGATCTTCTGGCGTTAATATCGTAATATATAGTTTAACAAAATAACTAACCAATCAATAAAAAATTAAATTAAATTTGGTTTCCCTTTCTACTTATAGGTTATGTTGAGCTGAAATTATAATGCTCGTTTGTCTTGTTTGATTTAGATTCCTTTAAAAACACAGCAGAGAAGAAGAAAAAGGAACTACGATCAATCATCAAAATCTGTTAATAGTATCAGTAATGTCCAACTTTCTACACAAAACCCAAATAATGACTGTGTTAATATTACACCATCAACGAGTACTGTGGATGTGAGCGATTTATTAGAGTCATCGTCGTCTGAATATGAATGTGAAAATGATCAAGAATCAGATTGCAGTAATTTTAGTTTAGATAATTCACAATTGATACTAGAAACGAGTAGTAATACTTCTGATGATCAGTCTATAATATCAATTAGAGATAGTGATGACATGGAGAGCGATGGTGAAGTAGAGAGCGAGGATGAAATGTTAAATGATTTTTTATCTCAATTACCTTTATACAGAGGTTGTAATATCACGGTGGAAAGGTCGATTTTTTTATTGGCAGAGTACTATATACAATTTAAAGTATCGAGATGTAGTTTACAACACTTAATACAGATAATTAAGCAGTTTTTGCCCAAAGATAATAATTTTCCTACAACTAATTTCAAGTTTTTTAGTTATTTATCTAAATTAGCGCCTATTTGCAGTGAAGTACGTCATTATTATTGTAACTCTTGCCTTTCTTACCACGGTATAAAAAATTTAAAAAATCTCCAATGTACTAAATGTTTATCAACTTCAGGTTAATGCTTTTTTTTAATTCAATATTTGTGAAAAAATTAAATTCTTATTTGAGCATAAAAATCTCGCAAACGTTCTTAAGCAGCCATCTGAAAGTGATGGAACGTTTATTACAGATATAGTGGATGGATCAGAATATATTCGAGCAAATAATTGTTTTATAAATAAAGACAAAAATGATTTAACCTTAATATTAAATACAGATTGCTCCCTTAATAATAGCGGATGCACCTGCTCGAGCACAAATTCAAAATGTTTTACAATATAATGGTCTAAACGGATGTAATACTTGCGAGATTAAAACAAAGAAATGTGAAATAATTGAAGGTTTAAAAAGGATACGAATATATCCTTTTCCTGAAAATGAAGTGGAATTGCGTACAAAAAAAAGAATGATAAAACAAGGAAAAATAGCTAATAATGGACCTCAAGGAATGCATGTGAAAGGAGTAAAAGAACCTTCTATTGTATCACTTATGCCTTCTTTAGATATAAGTACGTGCGTTGCCTCTGAGTTTATGCACTCACTACTTCTTGGTGTAGTAAAACAGTTTATGTTTGCATGGTTCATAAATAATGAACCGTGGAACGTAAAGCAACATATAACTGCTATTGACAAGAATTTATTTTGTATACGGCCACCGAATTTGTTTAAACGAAATCCACGAACAGTCTCCCTATGTAAATCATACAAAGCATCGGAATTTCTTAATTGGCTTTTATATTATTCCGTCCCAATAATGTCTAAATATTTATCCAGTGATAGATTTCAACATTGGATTCTTCTAGTAATGGCTACATTTATTTTACTTCAGAATAGAATTTCTCAAACAGACTTAAATGAAGCAAACTTAATGTTAAGATTATTTGTTAGAGATGTTAAAGTGTTGTATAACGAGAGAATGATGACCTATAACTTGCATCAACTGTTGCATTTAGGTTTGTATGTGTCCAGATGGGGACCTTTATGGACTACATCGGCATTTCCATTTAAAAATTACAATGGCTTTCTTATTAATTTCCTTCATGGCAAAAAAAACGTTGGTCAAGAATTCATTAATAGTGTTAAAATTTATGAGGGATTTTTGATTCTAAGTCAAAAGATTAATGGTATTAATAACATTGTTACAAATACGAAAAATTGTATACAATTCTTGGGTCGATCAAATAATACTCTACTAAATGATTTTGATATGAAACAATTCCGTGAACAACAGTTATACTGTAATGAAACTAAAATATATTCTAGAGCGAATATACATGGTATCACTTACACATCGAAATCGTACAAAATAATTAAGACAAATACGTATACCCGGCACCTTGAATTGAATAATCAAATGATTTTATATGGATTTATCAAATTCTATGTAGCTCATGAAAACAACAATTGTATGTCATTTCTGCCAGTGTCCATTTTACATAGTGAGATTATTTACCACCAATAGTGGTACAGAGTAATTTGAAATTGAATCACATACTACCTTTCAAAGAGGAAACGACGTCAACTATTATTGATATGTCACAAATAAAATTTATATTTCCTCTTATCCAAGTAAGAAATTACATATGTAGAAGTCCTAATTTATTAAGAAAAGTTTTGTAATTTGTTTAAAACATTTATCAATAGTTATATAAATAAATGTTAATATTAAACAATTATTATCTACATTTTTAATTTTCCTATATATTGGTTGTGCTAATAACTTATTTCGTAATTCATTTTCGTGCGACTACCGTACAAAAATGTTTTTCATATAATACGTTTTTAATATGCAAGAATAGATAATATGCATAAGAGTCGATTTTAGGCATGCAGACGAAAAAATTATAATAGAAATACATGTAGTTACATATATTTATATATTATCATATCTAATTATATTCAAATAGATAGAATCATATATATTTATATATAATCATATACAACTGCATGCAATGCAGCAGCTTTTTGTACTTCAAATAATTTTTATATTATTTTACCCTATTTCATATGATTGTATATGATTATATATAGTTGCACATGGTTTTATACAATTATATATAATTATATATGAACTTGGTTAATATACATGAATATACAGCTATATATACTTTTATACCAATGCATCTAAATATATACAATTATGTATAATTATATATAGTTTTGTACAATTATATATAATCGCATAAAAATCCGCCCTATGTGACCATTCTGGCAAACTATATACAATTATATATAATTTTGTATGACCATATTCGATTATACATTTACGTGTACCTATGTGTATAGTCATATATAATTATATAGAGACAATATACATATATATTTATATATAATCATAGATTATTATATATGGTTATATATAATTATGTATAAATCATTTTTCCCCGGGTGTAAATAGTGCATTTTCTTTTAATCAGTAATGAATTTTAATATTATTAATTAAACAAAAAAGAGTTAAAATTTATGAAGGATGAGCGAGAGGTAGGATATAATAATATTACCGCTGAAATTACACTAGGTCTAAAAATAATATATATGCATTTTGGGCACCTCTAGATCATGATCTTTTTCGAACTAGTGAATCGTTTATTTGAAACCGTTGGTCATTTTGACGTATATGTATAGTGTCCACAATTTATATTGTCTCCGTGGTGAAATATACCACTCAAGATACGAAAGTGTTTTTTATTTATCAAAATTGCTGTCCTCGGTATTTCATTAATTCTAAAATTAGTAATTTTTGAAACCACTGAATCGGTAACACTAAATAATAATAACTGTATAATTAATATTTTACTTTTTACATTCACATCGATTTTTTTAATTAACTTACACTTGCAACCACTTCCGCAATCCCCTTCAATTTCCTTCCAACTTCCTATATTATAATCTATAATATCCTGCAATGTATAAGCATGTGTAGGTTGAAATAGACAAAGTGGCAAAACGTAATTAGGCGTAGAGGACGTATTTCACGTATCACAACCAGGGCATCTTATCAAAGTATTTAATTGGTGATGAAGAATACTCTGCAAAAGTGTCGAGGTATTACATGAGTCTAGTGAAAATTCTGATACATCTTGTTGAATGGGTAATGTATACTTTACATAAACATTCTCAATCCTTTAACATCAACTGAACTTTTTGATAAATATTGATTAAAAATAGTTTTCAACATATCCTGACCAATATGGTAAACCAAAATTCTTCTCACAGTCGTTTAATAAGACAATCAATTTAATAAATATGATTTCATAGAATACTACCAATTAAAAGTAGTGTGAATTTTATAAAAAAATTAATATACAATTTTTTTCGGCATCTTTCAATATTTAATTTATAAATCTATATATATTATTCTCTATGTTACCTATATTTTGTATTATTTTGTATCGGGAAGAAATTTGTATGTATTTGTATATCTATATATAGCGTCAAAATTTGGATCCTCTTTTTGTACGTATTTGTATATCTAAATATAGTGTAAGCCGAAAATTTAGCGAAAGGAAATAGCCCAAAAATTAGCATTGGCGATAACTTGAGACCAAATAATCTTTGGGGATGAAACTTTTTTCAATTAAAGCAGAAATTTATAATCTAGTTTAATATCTTGATGACATACATGGAATAGACTTGTAACGGGAAGAAATTTGTACATATTTGTATATATAGCGTTTGAAATCATACTTTGACTTACTAGCGGACCATGCGAGGTAAAGTGGTAGCAGCGCAATACAGCAGAAGCAGCTATACGAGAGATGTTCAGCGCGCATAGTCGCCTGGTAGGCAGGCCGAAGATGGTCGATATTGGACCTCTCTCGGATCCCCCTACCATCAATATAATGTAACCAACTTAATCCTCATATTTCGTGGGTATTTCTCCTCTCGCGACGTTGACAATATTTATCGAAATTTTGATGGCCGGAAGTACGTCATCGCGGACCGAAATGAGGATGATTCCGAAAATTTCTCATACAATGAAAAATAACAACGAAAATTTCAAACAATCTTTTATTGAACGCATCCATCTTTTTTAATAAAGTTGGTTTCAAAAAAAAAAGATAAAATTCATATCCCTATTTTGAAAGGGAGAAATGGTTACTTGTTTAAGTTTTTAACCCTAAAAAATCAATTGAAAATTTTTTTGTAGGTTAAAAAGTACCATTTCAAAGTACATAGGGTCGCGGTGTGCCGCCTTAGGCTTCGTCTGCAATGACTCATACTTGCCAACGGCACGTTACCGCGCGCCTTGATAATTTTTTAAATTTTATTGATAAGCTGGAATCTAGGCTTCAGAAAAACATAAATAGTCTTGACGTAAGAGTACATTCATTTATGAAAAGTCTAGATTCCAGTTTGGTTTCCAGGGTTGAATTCAATCTTGCTGTGAGTATTTTTCTACGAGTTTCGTGAGATTTTGAATCACTTTCTGGGCTGAAACTTTTAAAAGTTTCAAATCTGGTCTCAGAAAAAATATGCGGATTTGTATAGTTTTTGAAAGTTATTTAGAATTATTAAATGTTATTGCTATTTCGTTTATAAAAGTTAACTGAAAGTTATTTTATGTAAAATTAAATTTTACATACATTGAAAAACTATTAAGTAAATAAAAAATTAGAAAAATTTTCGAATACGTATAGAAACTTATATAGAAAAACACATACGAATTTGTTAAGAACAGTTACTGAAAAAATGTTTTTTCACGACCAGCACAGTCGATTTAAAATTGCAAGTAACGCGTAGAAAAATAGGAAGAGCGTTTTTTGGATCGGAGCTTAGAAACATTCTCCGAGGGCATTTTTCAGAAGGAAAGTTATTGAAAGTTATTTAGAGTTATTAAATGTTTCTATTATTTCGTGCATTAAAGTTAATTGCAAGTAATTAAATTTTATACTAAAATAATATTAAAGTTAATTAAATATTATTGAATATTTAAGTCATTAAAAACATTGATAACTTTCTTTTAGAAGTAGTCTTTTTATTAGATTAAAATTTATTAATTCTTCCCAACGAATGATAGATAGTAATTTATTAAAATATATTAAAAGTTTTTTCTATTCCGTGTATTAAAAATCATTGAAATATAATGTCATAAAAATTATTGATCATTTTGCTTATTAAAATTAATTAATCACAATTCAATTTTAATGTCCATATGTTACATTAAGATTTATTCCAATTAATATTTATTAAAAACTATTAAAATTTATTCACGATGAATGTAACTTTAACTAATTAAAATTAATTAAGGTAAAAATGATTAAATATGATTGGATTTTATTGAATTGAAAAATACATTTTAAAAAAGTTAATTCTATTGCTTTAATAAAAATACTATTTAAATCGATTGAAGTCAATGACGATCTTACTGATTGGAAACAATTTGTTTTAATTGAATATAGGTTTATCATTAAAATTAATTAAAAATGATTGAAAATCTAACAATCCAGTTGTATAAGTTTATTGAAGGTATTGACATTAATTAAACTTAATTCGATTCTAATAAATTTTAATAAATTTGAATTGTCCAATTTTCGGTAGAGTTAGCTTATGAAATCACACGACGACGCGCAATAACACTTGGAATGTCCGAATTCGGTAAATTCGCCGTCTCAAAACTGTTTTAACTGTCTCAAACAGTCAAGCGGCAAGCCTTTCTCATACTCTCATGGCTCATGGCAATGAGTATGAATTCAGACGTATTATAACGTGGACCTCTGTCTTGCTCTTATGGGCTTGAATAGTTTCACTGCTTTTATTCCAGCTGACCAATTTTCCTCCGAGTATAGTTTATACTATTTTTTTGCCTAGCGAGACGAAAATACAACATTCTCAAGCAGGCGCCGCACCGGGAGAGAAAGTTTACGGCCTGCTAGGTAATAAAGAATATTTTATTGTAATTTTAAAAATATTTTAAAGAAAAATTTAAAAAAAAATTTCAAAATGTATCGTCAACATGTATTTATACGTGTTAATAAAATATTTTGTAGAAATAATTTTTAAATGTTATAAAATTTTGTAAAATATAGTTCATTATTATATTGTTACGTATGTTAAAATACGAACGTTATATTTTATTAAGAACGTCGCAATTAAAACTACGACTCGCCTGGATGTCTAGACCGAAAACTGAAACCATAGTCACGCGCGGCGCAGCCGTTCTTACACATACACACTCACACATATACCCAACGATCAACGCGCAATTTCCCACCATCATCCCACGACCGACTAATTTCGAGGAGTAGGAGTAAGTAGAATAAAGGATATAAAAAGGAGAGCACTGGGCGCGCGACACGCAGATAGATACAGAGGGGTAGACAGAAGATAGAGAGTAGGGAAAGAAAGCAGAGACAAGAAGACGTAGGGATCCGAACCTGCGATTCCGCATCCAACCACGGCACTCATAATACCGAAAACCTCTCTCTCGGTTACGTACAAGTCCGATCAATAAACCTAGCCATTTATCAACAATCACTGTCGCTCATTTACTCGCCTTCCTTCACATATCTCGCTTGGCCCCCCGGCCGAGTGTGAGCAGAACCGAGTACCCGAACCCAACCCTTCACACGTAACATAACAAAAAATAAATTTCTGGTGCTAAGTGTGGGGTTCTTCTTCGAAAAAGCCTCCGAAGGGCCAAGTAAAATGGACTCCCGCATCGGATAAGGTGACAACCAAGCCCTCACACAGGAAGGGAGAAAGGACAGAAAGAAAGGATGAAAGTACTGGTACTTACTGCCATCGTGGGATTAGTAAGGTAAGTAAAGATACATATAAAGTGCATATATATATTATTTCCCCGGGAAACTGCGTGTGGTTGAGATCAACCAACATCAAGCAGAATCGGAGTCAAGAGTTCACATCCGCGTCTTATCTTAAATAATTTCAGTACAAGAAAAGGGGAAGGGAGCCTTATTTCTATTTAATTCGCAAACTAATAAGTCGGCAAAATTCAGCCCACAGCAAAAGGGATTTATTCAAACGTGCGCGATTTTCCGGAAACCTAGGAAAAAGAATGAGGAGAACGCGGACGCTAACGAAATTATGCCAACATCGTCACACACACCGGCCACTGCCTCGGTATCGGTAAATCAAAATCCCTTCGAAAATTTAGAGGAGAACGCATCCAGGCGCCCGGTAATTAATACGCAGACAGTCGGAACGAGCATACATTTACTGGATGACAAGCCATTTTTAGATTTACGCTACGCTCTTACTGCAGCCGATATAGCACTCGAATTACCTAATCTAGAGCTCGTAGAACTCGTGGTGAGAAAACTAGATAGGGCTCTACTAGGACAATCGCCGAATATTACGGAGGCAGACATAGGAATTGCTCGCAACGTACGATCCCAGCTTATTATTAAATAAAATGAATTAAGGCGAAATATCGCCGCCACAAGAGAGGCCAATGCGATACAATCTCAGGGCCCCAGAGCCATCCTTAAAACCCTAAATAGTCAAGCTCGCATATCAAGGAGTAATCGAATTGAAACACTTAACGAGCACCCGACACATCAATCACTATCTCAATGGGATTTGTCGAGTGGAGCCCTTCCGCTACGAACTGAAGACAGACTCGACACTCTCGCACAGCGCGACACGCGACGAGCATTCTTTTGTGCAGACACGTGAGACGACACTCATATTTCAGGTGTCGAGGAGCGACCGAGAATAAATACACGCGACTACCTAACAAACAACGAAATTCCTGCATCAATCCGCCAGATGAGTTTCTCACGTCAATATCGACGAACCGAACGACATGGAAATTCGCACTGGACCTTTGCATTATATCAGGCGCTGAATACTATACCAACTTTTGACGGCAATCCGGACATGCTCGCCCTCTTTTGCCGAGCTGTTCGAGACGTAGTTCAAGAATTTGGGTCGCAATCGGAAAGATGGGTTCTGAATTCACTCGCGTTGACATTTAGAGGTCGCGCTGCAGACGGATATACGACTTTACTTAACGCAATACGAGTCTGTCGAGAGACTCCTCACGGACTTAGCCACGCAGTATAGTAATGTCGGCGGAGCAGATAAAGTGCTCGCCGATCTCAAGGTTGTGCGCCAGCGACCAGAGGAAAGTGCGGGCGACTATGGACTCCGCATTCAAACCCTGTATAACCGTCTTCTCAACCTTTACGAAGCTAATCACTCCCTAGTCGATTTCGAGAAGCATACATATAAAAGCCATGCTGACAAGGAGGCACTAGAACAATTTTTATTCGGGTTAATCGGATCACTAGAGCACCAAGTTCGTTCTACAAATCCACCAAGTCTGCGTGATGCTATCGCAGAAGCCGTCATTTTCGAACAAAAAACAGGTGCTCGACGATTCAACGTAGGCCCCCAAGCAGTTCCATCAGCAAATGGACCACATCAAATCGAGCATCTCTTAAAGGAAATATCGCATCGTCTTGCCACCAGGCAGCCAGGTTCGCCCACAATTAATACTGCCAGTGAGACTGGCCCCAGCTATCGAAGTCTGCGGTTATTGCAAGACGAGTGGTCATAAGGAAGATGAATGTAGAAAGAAAGAGTTTGATATGAAAACGTGCGAATTTTGTCACATGCGAGGACATTCATATACGTCATGCTATGCACTCGAGAACGCGATAAGGAACGGACAAGTTAGCAAAGAAAAAATTGATGCGCCAGCTCAGCCAGCCAACGTAGCGCCAGTCGTATATACTCCATATCCCATGCAGCCGCTCGCATCAGTAGCATATGCTGCTGCTCTACCTGCGATAAGCGAACAAAATAACGTACGCGGAAATAGAAATCCTCAAGGGTACAGTGACAGGTGCAACAATAGAAATAGAAATAATAACATGAATCCGCATCGAAATTATGACAACAATCAGAGCCGAAATAATAACCGATACCCTAATGGAAATAATAATAACAACAATTATAATAATAATAACCGAAACAGGAATTACGATCGCGGCCAAGGAAATTATAACTATCGCAGCGGAAACATGAACAACAATGATAATCGAAATAATAACGGCGATCGAGGTAATCCCCGGGATAATTATCGGAATAATAATAATAAAATAATAGGAATCGAATAATAACGAATATAGGAACCAACAATATGAGCGTCCTTTAAACTCGCAGGATGCTCGGCACTCAGCACCTGCAGGGCCAAGCAATCAATAAAGCAAAATCCCAAAAATATAACATCTCGTCGGCAAGCGAGAATAAAATTCGCACGAGCCGGACGTAGGCCTCCAATAGTAGATTTGGAATGCCTCCAGTTAACAAACGAGACAGGCCGATTTTATTCCGATACAGGGGCCGATCTTTCGATCATTAAATCTTGTTGTGCAAATGTACATGTACCAATTAATAATAACCATTCAGTGGCTATAAGTGGAGTGACTCCAGGGGGATGCCTCACGCTGCAAAGTGTTGATTTAAAATTAAGCGGATTATGGTGTCAAGTCAATATAGTACCCGATGATTTCCCCATCGGCACTGATGGACTTTTGGGCTGGGACATGTATCTCAAATATAGCGGGCAGGTAAACGCTGCTCGAAAGTGCGTAGAGTTTGGAGATCTAAAGGTGCCCTTTGTTCAAAACGAACGATTTTGTATTCCCCCTCGTACGAGACAAGTTATATATGCGCGCGTCAAGAATATAGACGAAAAGGTAGGTTTTCTCCCGCTCCAGTACTTAGGACCGGACATCTTATTCGGTAATTTTGTAGCCGAAAATAGACCGGGTAAAGCGTACGCCCTTTGTTATAATATAAGTGAGAAAGAGGTGCAAATGGATCGACCCGAAATTACTTTGGAACCCTGCGAAACTATGCGCGAGACATGCGACGTTCTCGACGCAAATAACGACGATATTGATGATGAAATGAACTTTGAGCGCGCAAGTATTTTACAGATCTTTTCCGAGAATATGGAAGATAGAGTGGAGAAAATATTAAAAGAATTAGATCAGGGGGCGATCAAGCTATTAAACGAGGAAGAACTAGAGCACGTAAAGAGATTAGTCAAGGAATGCCCAGATGTTTTTGGATTACCAGGTGAAAAGTTAAAAGCCACACATTTAGTTACGCACAAAATAATAACTACAACGGATATTCCAGTACAAGCAAAACAATTCCGACATCCTCCCGCTATTAAGGAAGAAATGGAGCGGCAAATTAATAAGAATCTCGAAGCAGGAGTAATTAGGCCATCGGATAGCCCAAATTCATCCATGATGTGGATAGTACCAAAAAAAGGCACAAATAAGGAAGAAAAGAGATGGCCAATGGTCACAGATTTTCGACAATTAAACGAAATCACTATAGGAAATAGCTATCCGCTACCGTTAACAACAGACGTCATAGACTTAGTGGCTTCAGCAGTATACAGGATGATTCAATACCATCGCATTTGGTATGTACCATTCGATAGATCGCAAAATTCCAAGACTCATGTAACTTTCTCGTTTTTCGATCTGACAAGTAGTTTCCGCGATATTAATTGTTAAAAGTTTGTAAGATGAGCCAATCACGGAGAAAGACAGAAAGGAGAAGCGCGAAGAGGTGGGGAGGTCGGCTCGCCCGTCTCGTCGCTCGCGGTCGCGCGTACGCTTGCACCGAGCGCGAAGCGACAAAGACAATTGAAGCGCTAACTCACACCGCGATGCGCTTACTTATTTTAATATTTATTTGATAACAAATTTATCGAATTAAAAAATGAACTAAAGATTTATCATTAAAGAATAACCATAAGGTTTCATAATACAAAAATGTGCTATTCGTACATTCAACAAAACATTCGTGATATTAATTACGATACTATTTTAGGTAAGCAATAATGCTTCATTAATCTATGAGGATAAAAGAATCAACGAACATGATCAATAAAAATTTGTGAAAATATGATTTTTCACAATAATTTGAATGGATCGATTAACAGCTTACCGAATATTTTGGAAAATACATTTAGTGAAAAAGCATTGCACGAATTCCGAAACGTGATCGAAAGAAAAATACGACACAGACAAATTAAATGACCTTAAAATTTGTCTGCTCGTCGACAGTAATGCTGAGACGTTTAGTACACTGAAAGAAATGTTTTAAGCTGTGGGACAGAATAATTAATTAGGACTATTTAGAACAATTTATTTCACACAATTATCTACAATTTGTCTGTATTTTCATATCAAGCATGCTGTTACCTATGTTTTCGAAAATACTTTATTAAAAAACGCTCTACCCGAATTTGTAATAATGTCAATAATTTAAATCAAATATTAACTATCTCTCACCTGTAAAACTAAGGCATTTTATATTCTTTTTGAATGAATTTTACTGACTTATTACAAAATTGAAATGTAGTCCGCAGCTAATCGTAAAATCAAATAATAGTATTTTTCGTCACAAGGCCGTGAAATCTCCCGTCCGCTTAACGAATATTTTTTTTATATCATAGACGTAAAGTCTGATTTTTCGTATGATTTTTAATTTGTAAAATTCAGTTATTCAATTTATTAACGTAAAATGGCTTATTTTAAATTTTTTTAATATACGAACTGAAAGTTAAATCGAATTTTCCGGTTACGATGTCAAAGTATTTTTTTACTTAGCGGGCCGTAAGTACCACTTTCTGTCTCGGCACCTGTTCGAGAATGTTACATTTTCGTCCTCGTTATGCAAAAAAATAACATACGCTACTCTGAAGGAAAATTAGCCAGCCTAGACTTCGCCAGATGACACCACTAGGGAGAAAAAAACTTGGACAGTCCAGAACTAGTAATAAATTAACACCGTAAACGAAAGCGAGGATAGCAAAGACGAGGTCTAGACTG
>UELU01140256.1:0-27179 GCA_900490025.1 Megastigmus dorsalis | reverse complement strand
AAAAAAAAAATAGTAAATATATATTAACTTGCTAATCTTTGACAAGTTATCAGCTCTGCTTAAAACTATGTAAACCCACATAAATACTTTCTTTAGGAAGGCCCTTTTATAAAAGTAGAAATCGCAATACATTAGTTAACATTTAATATATAAATCTTATTCTTTAACAGTTTTGAACAGATATGTAAGGATATATTATAAATTTTTTTTTGTCATTCTTAGATTGATTATTATTAATAAATGTGTGAGTGAGAATATGAATAATTGAAGTGGAAGTGATCTTTGTAGTCTGTCAGCTTTAAAAAAACAAATATGTAATTTTAAACCCTTCAGAATCTATAACGGACACTCTTTCGTTTAAGTTAATTGTAGATTATCAACAGATTATTATTTTTTACCCCTTTTTGACAGATTAATCATATTTTAATCATTTCCACTTCGTTTTAAATTAAGACAGTAATTTATATTTTTTTCATTTGCATATCCATTGTCCGTTATAGATTGTGCAGAGAAATGCTAATGTGAATGCTCATTACGCTGATTTGAAAGATAGTAAAATAGCAACATTGACTACCCCACATAGTCATAAAGTTTCTCAATTCCACAAGAATTTGAAGTCTTCCACGGGTGTTAAGCTCTTTGAGCTTCAGGTGGGTTAAACAGTAAAATGAGACTCATTTGATAAAATGGAGGAAGAAAATTAACTACTGATATGTAACTAGAAACAGTTTAATAAGTAAAATCATATTTTGTTTCAGAATACTTGTCTGAATGATGGGGATGTAAATTTAGTACAGTTCCTGCAAGAAATCGCTTCAGAGCAGCAATTTGAAGTAACTTATGTCGACATTGAAGAAAAATCTATTAGTGGTAAGAAAAAACTATATTTTTTCAAATATTTACACATAAAATTGTTTATAATTTTATTCCATATAAAAAGCTCTCTAAAACATTTTAATTAAAACGATCTCGTTCTGTTAAAACTATATCAAGTGTGATATCTTTTTCATTTGTTGGAATATCTTCATATATTTGTTCATTAAATGCAATGGCTATCAAATATGGCATTCGCTTTTCATGCAGGGCAATAGATTCCAGATATTTGTCATAATAACCCATACCATGGCCTAATCTTTTTCCACTTTTTGTAAAAGCCATTCCTGGTAATATGACTAAGTCTAGTCCACCTGAAACATACGTTATTAAATATAGAAATTTATTATTTTCTTTTACTATGTTTTATTTGTATACTTGCCAGTTTCAAGAGCATTTTCTCTAATTCCTTGACAATCGGGTTGTTTAATATTCCACTTTGTCAACGGTAATTCATAGTAATCTTCCATTGAATGGATCTTAACCATTTCCATTTTTTTTCCTTGATAACGAGGAACAAAAACTTCTTTGCCCTTGGCAAAAATATCCTTCAAAATAGGCACTGTATCGATTTCATCAGATGTACTTAAGTATAATGAAATTCTTTTACTAGCTTTATATTGGGGTAAAGCTGTTAACTAAAAGAAGCACAGTTAGATATTAATCAGTTTAAGAGTAATTTACCTTTGAATACAATGTGTTAGTTTTATAAAACTTTAAAATCTTTATTAAATATAAATATTTAATAAAAACATTACCTTTTTAAAGATCGCTTCAGATTGTCGTTTCTTTTCATTGTGATCTAATATTTTCAAAATGTTCGCTACTTCTTTGCGTAAAGCACTTTTTGCGGATTTTAATGTAGACATTGGTCAGAACTTAACCTCGAAATCTAAAAATCAATACCTAGGTTTATTTGCGAGTAAATGCATATGCGTATATGAGTAAACGAATATACGGGCTTTTTCAAGTCTCGCATAGACAAATATCCCCTCTACTAAGATATCAGTTTCACATATGTTCGCATGTATTTACAAAATGACGGAAATCACAGTACTTAATCATTGACCTTACGCTGTCTTAAGATTGATATCGTATTTCATAACAATTATTTTTATCAAAACATGTTGAAAATTGCGTTAATTTATTTTCTATCAGTATGAAAATGCGATAACAAATTTTGTATACAATTTTAACTATATAACTATATATTTCTATATTTATCAACTAAACTTATTTATCATTGATAATATAAATTTTATTAAAATTTGTATTATTCTCTAATTTTAACTAAAATTAAAAAATCATGAAGTCTTGAAAAAATATAAGTATTATCAGAATTTTTCGTCACTCAAAAATTTATTTTTTAAATATTAAATTGTAGACTTGCACGCGTTGATAGACAACGCGATTTTATTTATAACATTGAAAAGTAGAAGTACTTATAGTTTTTTGTAACAGAATAAATTTCATATCAGAATAAAGTATATAAATATCTTACTAACTTCATAAAAGTGTTTCTTATGGCAAGTTTCTAACTTATTTCTTTGTATGGAATAGCTCGTTTAATTGTATAAGCTGTCTATACATTAAATAATATTATTATATTATATTTCTTTATTATATAATTTGATTTACATATATTATAATTTTCTTGTAAAAACGATAGTGTCTTTTTAATAACTTTACACCTGTTTTATTTTTACACTTTTCTTCTTTCCTATTCTTTTCCCTCTTCCTTCCTTTCTGACTCATTCCTCTCCCTATTCCAGATATACTTTCTTCCTTCTACTCTTATTCATTTTTTCGCCTTTTCAATTTTCAGTTGCTTGCCTCTTTCGCTTCGCTTCTCTGCCTCCTTTCTATTTCTTCTTTTTTTCTTCTTTTCCATTCTATCCCGTACATTATTGCCCTGTATTTTTCTCCCTCTTTCCATATTTTTTTCCATCTTCTTTCTTTCTTTCCTGTAACCTCACAGTCCTTGAAAACGTGTTCCATTGTTTCCTCCTCTTTTTCACATAGTCTGCACCTCCTCTTTTCTTCTTTTAACCAGTACTTGCTCCCGTTCCCATCCCCCCTAGCCTATATTTAGCTACTATTGTAAACTCTTTTCCTCTGCTTCTACCTGTCCTTGTAAAATATTCCTTCTGCACTCTTATTAGCTCCTCGGTTATCCATGTCCCAAATTCTTTTGCATATTTTTTAGATTTTTTTATTTCCGCCTTCGTGTTCTGCCATTCTTTGTGTTTGCTGCTTCTACTGCCCATCCTTTTTCCTCGAAGAATTTTTTCCTTTCCTTTTCCAGCGCTGATTTTCCTTCTCCTCTTAGCATCATAGCCAAGCATTGTCCTCTAATCGTTCCTCTTTCTTCCTTATTTATTTTCTCTTCGTACTTCATTGCTCTTGTGCCCGTTTTTATCTTTTATCTTGTCTCTTCTTGTTTCCCACCTTATTATGTGTCCTAGTGTTCTACTATTTACTTCTAGCGTCCATCTCATAAACCTTTCATGTATTTTTTCCACCTCTCCGCTTTCCTTCCATCCCCACGTTTCCGCTGCGTACATCATCATGCTTACTACCACTGCATCAAACATTCTCATCCTTCTGCTCCAATCTATTCTGATTCTTCTTTTCCCCACGCCCATACTTCCCCATCACTATCTTTGCTCTGTTAATCACGTACTCTATGTGGTTTTCCTCTCCATTGTTTCCACTCATTTTGTATCCTAAGTATACGAAAGTTTTGACTTTTTCGATCTTTTCTCCTTTCCATTCAAATTTCTCTTTTTTTCTCCTGCCTGTTCCCTTTCTGAATTCCATTATTTTCGTCTTTTCCACGTTTAACTGCAGTCCCTTTCCTTCCAAGAATTTCTCCAGTTTCTTCATCATTTGCTTCATCCCCCTTTCGTTATTTGCCAGTAGTGCAACGTCATCCGCATACGACAGTGTCCATAGCTTCTTCTTTCCTATCACCAATCCACCCTCTTGTATATTTTTCATCTTATCTTCCAAGTCTGCCATCGCCACGTTAAACAAAACCGGACTCATTGGACATCCTTGTTTTACTCCTTTCTTCACTTCAAACTCCTCTGTCTCCTCTTCTCCTATTCTTATCCTACATCTCGTTTCTTCGTACAGTTCCTCTATTCTTTCTCTCAGCTGCTTCTCTACCCCCATTTTTCCATTACTTTCCATATCACTTTTCTTCTTATTTTATTGAACGCCGCTTTCATGTCTGCAAACATTACCACTACCCTTCCCCTTTTTCTTCCTATCTCCCTTCCTATCGCATTTTTATTGCATATATCGCGTCTATTGTTCCTTTTCCTTTCCTAAATCCGAATTGTGTGTCATCCAATTTTCTTTTCCCCTCCAGGTGTTCGTCCAGCCTTTTCCTCAGTATCTCAGCATAAATTTTATACCCCGAATCCATGAGCGAGATTCCTCTATAGTTTTCTACCTTTTTCTTATCACCCTTCTTGTAGATTGGTACCACTATATAATATTTAATGATAAAAAAATCATATTTTACATAATAAAGATTCATAAAACACTTGGATAATTTTCATAATCTTAGCCGTAAATCTATTTTTGGAGCTTTCGTGATAATTAAAAAATTGTTTCTTATTATGCTTAGGTAAGTGCCAGTGTCTTGTCCAACTATCAACGCTACCAGTCGCAGTTTGCTACGGTTCAGGTATGACAAGCAAAGATGCTCAAGCTGCAGCAGCTCAAAACGCTCTGGAATACTTGAAAATCATGACCAAGAAGTGAGCCAGCGCTTTACTCCTGCCACTCGCCGCCATCAATTGTAAATCTAATAATAACGTACTGTCCATAAGTCAAATCAACAACACTCGCGCCAAACTCTTCTGCGGCGACGATCAAATGCCAAATTCAAAAGTCAGTAAATTCGATCGCAAACTCGAATCGGGAGGAAATAAAGGAAACCGTGGAATAAAGAAACACTTACAAACGGTTAATAGTTCTGTGGAATTTAACGAAACCATCTTGAACTCGGTTAATTCTTCTACAAACTGCAGCACAATCTCTTCAGGAAAAAGCAATGACAAGAAAACGAGCAACAGTACCAGTGAAAATAAAATTATTGATAAGATAAAATCAAATGTGGGAAGATTCGGCAGTGTCAGAAATGCCAACTGCTCGATCAATATCATACCTGATGATCAGCTGACCAAGTCCAAGAGCTATTGTACGAAAAAATTCACGAACGAGCTGGGCTCAAAGTTAAAAAATTATCAATCCGATTATAATAAAGACAATTCAATCAATCGGCAGGATTACAAGTCTAGGACGGTCGCAAATTTAGCTCCTAGGTTCTCGAATCAGATAACGTCTACCTTTCAACACGAAAGCAATCAAGTAGTCATGACACAGTATTCACGAGATGAAACCAACACGAACATCAACAGCGTTTATGCGGTTGCGCGCCAGGCTCTGGATGAACAGTTCAGCAAAGTTGAGCAGAGTTACTTGCCGAAAATGGCACCCATAAATTTTCCGCCTCTACGTGCTCCTCAGAGTATCGTTAACGTGCGTCATCCTTTCGTTACTGAATCCAGAACAAAACACAACGATATCAGCGTTAGCAATGGCTTGAAACCAAAATCGACTCTGAACACAATAATGCAGTCTACTGTGAAAGAGCTCGAACCTGGAAGGCAGACGTATCCTAATTTTGGTACCTCTACGCTAAACATTGCCACAAGCATCTCACCTTTTCCTAGGCCGGATTCGTTTTCTCAGCCAACACTAGCCTCAGTCCTATTTCCTGATACTGGTCAATTTTCTCAGTCCGCTTCTTCTTACTCAACCAATCAGCTAAATCAATTTCAAACCTTTGACCCTGGAAATTACCATACAGCTACTCCGGTAATACCGCAATTCTCCGATAGTTCACTATCTTTCCCTCAGTACGATAACACTACTTTCGTCCAGCCAAATCATTATCCAACCGCTGATTTGAGCAATAATCAGTTTCAGTATCAGACAACAGCGGTGAGACAAATACAAGATTCGCCGCTGTTCATTCAGAGTCTTCAAAATCCGATAACCATGAGCGATCAGTATGCGACTCCGAATTATGCTAGAGCGGTAAGAACTGAATTGGTACAGCGATTGCGTCGACCACCCAGATTCAGTAAATAAAATATAGAAACGGTACCTTAGCTGTGCGGGTTAAAGCACCTTTAAAAATGATTGTGCGTCGCGTTAATATTTCTTGGTTAGAAAATTTCATTGGGAATAGCATAAATTTATAATTATTTTTAGTCGTTCTTATATGAACTGCTATTCATTACTTTTGGTAAATGGTTAAAAAAAGAATAGAACAAATAAAATACAATTGTTATATATTGGTTATATCTGGTATATGATAATTGTGTTCAATTAAATTATGATTTCATTTATTTGTACATATTGAAGAAGTTAAATCAAATGCTCTTAGTCATGCTGATTAAATAAACGAAATTGAGTGAGAAAATTTTTATAATGTTCAGTGGTGTAAAATATAAAACTGTCAATGTGCAATGAAAATATTATTCTTTTTTAATGGTTTGCCAATTAGAATGAAGTAAGTACTAGTCAACCTAGATATTGATAAAAAAATAATGCGTATTTTAATTAGATTTTGGATAATTTTAAATTAATTTTTCAATGAAATGTTCTATCTTAGATTACAATAGGATTCGGTGAAGATTATTTCAACCTCAGATCCATATTGAAATAAGTTTCACCCAGTGTCCTAAAGAATTTCGAGTGAATAAATCATAATTTTCTTTATATTCCCGGAATCTGACTAAAATTTATGCTTGAAATTATTATGGCCGAGGTACGGCAGGACAGTCTAGTTATCTGAAGTTGGAATTTCGCATGATATATATATTATTTTTTTTTATCTTCCAAGAGTTTCGAGTAAAAACAAGAAAATTAAAAAAAAGGAAAGCGGAGTAAAACGTTCAATTGTAAATACGTAATTTTACCGAGGGAATTTCGGTAATGAGCGACAAATGTAAAATCATGGGAGAGGACGAAATGAATTTTTGATAAACTTTAAGCTGTACGTTTAATGATTACATATTATCAATCAACTATTGTTCATTTGAACTATTCTTTTTTTTTTGTAACGAATTGTTTTATTAATTAACTGGAGGTTTCGCGCATGATATATAAGATGCATCCTCGAGTCTTTCAAGAGATAAATAATCTACAAGCTATACTTTGCATAGAATTAGTGGAGGTTTTCCAATAATTGCATAATATTTAGCTTGAAATGATGTATTTTAGTGTGCTTGGAATAAAAGATAAAGTAATAAATGAAAGCAAGAAAGAACAAAAGTATCCTTGTACACATTTTGATTTTTATTATTCTAAATCTGCTTCACGTTTGGAGTTTCTTTTATTGCCGCTTCTGCCAACGAAAATAATAAAACGTGTGTAAAATAACGAGAAAAAAAGAAGAAAAAAAAAGTAAAAATCAAGCAATATGAACAGCTTGCATTGATTGCTAAGCTCGTAGTTGCGAGAAAAACTGAGCTATTTAGATATTGTTCTTCGACCCTATGAATTTCAGATTTATTCGTAGATAAGTAATTTCTAGGATCGAGGTAACGCTAAATTTCTACAAATCTACAAATTAATGCTAATGTTTAAAGTTTAATAATGGCTTACTATCAATAGAAAAAAATTATTAAATTAAGTCTTAAATATATCTTACATTTTGGCTGAACCCTTTAAAAGATCGATTTGTATGATGAAAATTGGTTTATGATTGTTAAAATGAAATTTGGACATTATTATTAAAATTAATTAATAATAGTCCAAATGCAAATTTAGCAACTGCATAAATTACTGAAATCATACGTAGCTTACATAATTAATAATGAACATGTAGAAAGAGGTTACCTATAATAATAAAAAGTTTAAGACTTATTTTAGTAATTTTTTAGAATATAGAAAATTGACAAAAGAAAACGCTACACTAAAAGTCCGATTAATCCTTTTTCTAATAAGTAACACTGTGATGATGTAACTTGTAAACGCTATGCGGTAGCTCAGTCGTGCAAAGTAATAGAAAAAAAAGACAAAAGTAACCGATAAGATCTCGCAACGACGACAGCGAAGACAAAATGACACGACGACGATAATAATATTACTAAATAATCTTACGATGGTGTATGTTTTTTCTTTAGTACGGTAGCGCATAAACTCATAAGCATCATAAATAATGTACCCGTAAGATTAATCCTCGTAAGGATTTCCTCATTAAGTACACATTATATAGCCCAGTGTATTAAGCTTTTCGCGTGTATTGGAATTTCTTTCGAGCGCAAAGCGCAAATATGAAAGAATGAAAGACACCCTGATTAATGCCAAAATAAAAGTTGATCGAGTACGCTTCTTTTTAGCGACCGAAAGTGAACTTGAGAGGAAAGAAACGGAAACGTAACAGGACATCGTTTTTGGGTCCAACTTTACGGGATCTTGCAATTAGGTATATCTCTGATTGTAAAATATTTTATTGAAAGTATAACGGAGACATTTGTATTACTTTTTCATAGTTTTTCTTTTGTTATACGAGTGAATCAGTTTTTCATAATAAATTTAATCAAGAAGTAGTCAGTATCGTGAGATGTATAAGTAAAGGAAAGATTTTTTGTGTATTATTTCATTTCATTATCAATGAAATGTCCAATCTAGGGATATACTGAAAAGCATTTTTAAGCGGTGAATAAATAATGAGCCGATGTGGAAATATATCAATGTACAAAATACAAAAAAAAATGATGAGATACGCACGCACGCGTTTGGAAAATAAGCATTATTTACATGCAAAGTATAGTATGGAAGACACATACATTAAACATGTTGTAGTTCAAATTAACATTCGCAAAAATAGCTTCTCACTACAAGAAAATGAGCACTATTTCTTGACGATTCAAGAATTCGCTTTGTTTGTAAAGAAACAGAAAACTACGCGGTATATTATGTTTATATTCAGATACCAGTTTTCTTGTGGGGAGAAAATTTTTTGCTCGTAGAGGTAAAAGCGCATGACGAAGATTATTATGCGAAAAATTTGAAGGACTGACGATGCAGGCTGAGAGGCGAAAAATGATCGAGTGATTATACATGCGTGAATGAAAGAAAGCGAGAGAAAAATATGCGTATTCGTGTTACCGGCAATCTTCCGCGAAGATCGCAGAGAGCGTTTTATATTTTTTAATGAAAAAAGAGAGAATGATAGCAGGAGGGAGAGTGGGGAAAGTGGGAAAATCGTAAGAGCGGAATATCACTAACGAAGCACGTAATAATATTGATTACAAGCAAAATTAGACATAAAAACTTGTAAGAATACACCAGGGGAGGATCTACGGAAAATGATAAGGGGACGAAAAGGAAAGGAGAGAAAATAGACTTTCCTCCTCTGCAGCAGAGTGCTCGAGTTCTTTTCTTATAGTATTTTTCATGCGTACTGCAGTTATACACTTCTTTTGTTTTTCTTTATTTTCAACCTACCTATGTGTATTGTACATATCGAGATCAAAACGATGCACTCATAAAAAATGTGGAAAGGAAAATTGTAATTTTGTTATAATAGTGTTTCAGAAATATTTTTCTACCCAGTGAGTCATGTAGTATTTTTCATAATCTCTTCAATTTTGCTATATATGACCACAGAAATTTTTTGCACATCTAAAAATGTACATGATAAGATTCAATGAAAGGCATGCCTCCTTTCCAAGAGGCCGTAGAAAATGTTAAAGTGAAATAAAAAATTCCTTGATGCAAAAACAGTTTAATCGATCCAAATTAAATTGTTCTTGTACTAAGCAAATTGTATTCTATTTGAATTAAATATTTTGTCAAGCCTACTGAATTGAGTGTTTTAAATTTCTTGACTTGGATATCACCACAAATTATGTATATTCGATTTTTTTCTAATAACTTTTTTACTAGTGCGAAAAATGATCTTGTAATCTAGTAATCTTGAAAAGAACTTATATTCGTCGTACGGATATTGAATGAAAGTTCAATCTTAAAAAAGAAATCATTAGCACTATATGTTAAGTCAAAGTTAATTAAATGAATTATATGTATGCACGTTATTAAGTGACCTTCGGAATACACCACGAAGTCCAGGGAACATTTCGATGTAAACGACAATTACGTCGAGATCTTGGATTTTGTCTTCTAATAAAATGAACGAAAATTAAGGAAAAAATAACAAAATACTTGATTTTCCTTTTACTTAGCATACAGCGTTATCGTTCTTTAATTTAATTTAAATATAAAAGCACGATGATGGCGAGCATCTTTTTCCCATCGTACTGAGAAAAGAATTTATTTGTATTCGGCGAGTCTCCAGATTTTTAATAGATGCGTATCGAATGGCGGTGGCACAGTGATTAATTTAAGAAATTTGATTGTTTCAATACATGAATCCTTTCTTTAGTGCGATTTAGACAACTTATCGATATGGAATATGTGATTTTGCATATCTTTCTCATAAGTCAGTCTACTCCTCTAAGCCCCTTAGTAAAAAAAGGGATTGAAAAAAAAGGAAAAATCCTCGTCCGTGCTTTGCGACATTCGCAAAAGTTCCTTAGCATCTCGCGCGCTCGTCTAGACGGCAGAAATATACAATAGACTTTGTAATTTTTACACTCGAAACGCACGAGGCGTTCATTTATGAATTTTTGTTTTTGTTGAATATATTATTTTCTTTTTTTTTTCTTTTTCGTCGTATTTCTTCCGCCTCCCCCGTATGATCATACGGAATCCTGACGATCCAGACGAGAATTTCGGCAAGAGCGCGTGATTTATACGTGAGAGGAGAAGAAACAAAAAGAAATATAACACGGACATGGCATACAGATAACGACTTATAATGAAGATGAAAAAAAACTTACAAACAAACAAAAGCAAAGGCCCTTTCTATACACGTGTTGGGTACTAGATACTTATAATCAGTAAAGGTTGTTCTATGTATGATGTGCGTGTAACACTGTTAATAAAATACTGATGCTTATGACATACTCTTGTATCGAATTTTTTTTCGCCTTTACATCTATTTATATATATATATATATTCCTATCCCTTGTAAATCGTGGCATTATCATAATTATAAGTACATATTGTTCTTTACATATACTTATAATCACACATTTTATGTGATTAATAAACTTTATTCGTTACAATTTATTTTTAAACATTTTTTGTTTATTTTGTTAATATAAATATTATAACAGTCATAAATGTTTATTTTGTTATATTTTATTTTCTAGAGTATTATAATATTGAAATTATATTCATTATTTTCCAACAACGAACGCTTTGAAGCAATGCAAACTCGTGACATTTGTTACCACATAAATTTAAGTTTAAAATCGTGAATACTTATTAAATTATAATTTATATTTGAAAAGTTGATAAATTATTTTTATCGTTTCGAAAACTTGGATTGTAATCGAAAACATTAAATAACTAAAGATTAAGTGATTAAGTGATTTATTTATATTTAATTTCAATATTATTATTTTCCTCGTTGACGCTTGCATTTTTTAACTACTTATTAGAATGTTTTAATATTAAAAATACATATATTATGAATCATTTTAAAACTTTAAAATTTAGGTTATTTTCTCGAAAGTTTCGAACTTGAAATAGAATATTTCCTATTTTACGTATGAATATTTTTGAAAGAAAAATTCAAGTTACGAGCATCGTTGGATGATCTCAAGCGCATAAAAAATTTACTTTCTTTTTACGAGTGATACGTGCTTTATTTACACCTAATTTAATTCAAATATTCATAGGAACGTTTGATATTATAAGTTTAAAAGTACGGCAGGTAAATTGTTTATATGTTAGTTACATATGTTATAGCAACTGTTATAGCAATGCAAAATTGTTGAGCAAATTTTATATTATTATAAAATTTTCTATAGTATTCACAAACCTATTAAAATCATTGTGTTTGCTATTTGGGACATTGGCCTACATTTTTTGAAAGGAAAGACTCAAGAAACTAAAGAAAAAGTAAGTCTGACCTGATTAAGGCTGAATACAAATTGGAGCAGTGACGATGTGTATAGATAATAATAGTACCTGATTATAACAATCGACTAGTGTAAATTGACGCGTATCACGCAATAGATAGAACGAAAAGCAGTGAATGGTTAAAAATGGTAACACATAATGTTTCGAAATACAAACATTACTTCTTCCGGTCTTGACAATGTTTGTAATTGAGCAGTTGTTTCTGGTAGGGTTTTCATTTATATAAATTACAGCTTTAGTGCAAATAAAAATGATTAAATTGTATTTCTTTTCCTAGTACATTCAAATGCAAATCGGCTTTACCAATTTTAGCCGACGTCAAAATATCTACTATCTATAAGATTCTTACAAATTATTATAAAGTGCAGGGAACTCATCTAAAAGTTTTAGGGTATCCGCAGAGTTACTCAGAAAAGTAAAAATCCATTATTGTGTTCTATAATAAATTCAAGTCATTAATTCAGATTCAAAGATAGAAATAATAAAATTTTCACCCAATCAAAAGTCCCACTTACGAAAGCATTATTCTCCAGACTTTTTGAGCAAACATAGTAATATACAGACTGATGCGATAATGGAAGTGTATGGTCTCGAACGTGCCACACGTGTTATCTATAAATGCTGATCGCATAGTAACGTGAATTCTCCCACGAAACACCTTTTTTTTAACTGTTTTTGGTAGAAAATATTTATGTAGCGATTGCAGGAAATATGACAGTATAAAGGAGTGACAATTATAGCACATTGAGTCAGTATAGTCGTAAGAACTTTTGCGCGATACATCGTCAAATGTTATAGACCGCACGATGTTAGGAACAGTACTCGGAATCACGTAAGGAAATACTTATACGAGGAATTTAGTTAAATCAAATACAACGAACGAATTGCAACATCGAAATTAGCATTGTATGTGGTTTTTGCGCAGATTTCCTCTACTTCTGGGTAGCACAATAGCCATTCCATATCCGGATAGTTCGCGATCCACCCGGGCTGTCGAACCCCACGATGATTTAACATTAAACATTTTTCAAACGTTGGAAGGGAAACAGATCGAGCACAGGAATGTTAAATGGTCCGGTAATCCCCAATTAAACACAGTTGGTATGTATAATATCTAGATTTCATCATTTTTTTGCAGCCATCGCAACAGCCTCTAACCAACTGGTTATCACTTTTAGCGAACATTCTTTTAAAAAGTGTTAATAAGTCGGTGGATCCATGCGAAAATTATTACGAATACGCATGCGGCAATTGGGAGAGAAACTTTCCCGTCCCAAGCTTCAAAAACTCTTGGAGTTTAGATCAAATGTTACAGTATACTACTGATCTTCGAGCACGAGGTATATGCGACATTTTTTATGTAGACATAATTTTAAATATACGATAAAAGTGGAATAAAATAATTTTCCAATAGAAATTCTGGAAGAGAAAATAAAACCGGATGATGGTCTCCCTTTGAAATATGATAAATTATGGTATCAATCGTGCGCTAATCTGAGTAAGTATTAAAATATTCAGTTTAACTGTCTGTGTGTAAATATACCATAAAATGTTTTAACGCACTTGAAAAAATAGCGAAGCTCGAAGAAGATGGGATAAAACCGTTGGAAGACGTATTACATCGGTCAGGTGTTGGTTGGCCAATAACTATGAAAAAAAGTGACTGGAATGATCATCGAACAGATTGGCAAAGATTGCATAGTTATTATATATCACTGGATGCTGCAGGTTTATTTACTATAGATGTATCAAACAATCTAAAAAATACATCCAATTTCATAATTGTGGTATTTATATATATATAGTTTCCGTAACAGTTATAAGATCGATAAAATCAATATTTCGTATTTAATTAGAGTAATATTTTATAGATGTCTCAACCTTTGGATACTTTGTATGAAAGTATGAGAGACGGTGATCCAGAACAAAAAAGTTTATCTAAGTATGCAGTGTTTATGAGAAAAATAGCTCTAATATTTTCTAAATCAGCCGGTAGAGAAGTTCCCATTGAAGATATTAATCAAGATGTCAGTGATGTCATGGCTTTTGAAGAACAATTGCATAAAGTAATATTTTCATTATAATTATATGTAATACTTTCTGCAAACAAATGATCAGTTTTTTTTTGTACCCAAATACCAGTGATTAAAATGTTTCAGATTAAGTTCAATGCTACTGAATTGGACGATTTGGATCCGTTACAAAACTATACAACAATTAAAGATTTTCAAGAATTTTATGATCAGAAAAATCACGAAACGAGAACCGCAAAGGTATTAAAATTACAATAATTAATAAATGTGCTTTTAAATTCCACAATTTAATTTTACAATATTTTAGATAAATTGGCTGGAGACAATTAGAGATTTATTTAAAAATGAAAATGTTACTATCGATGATTCAGAAGCAATACACGTTTCTCCAATAATTTACTTCGAAAGATTATCAAATTTGCTAGACAAAGTACCGAACCGTGTTATTGGTGAGTTATTATAATATCAAGTTTGAAGATTAATTTTCTATACTAATTTTAAAATACAATTATTTTTCTTTGCAGTTAATTACCTTCACTGGAGGTTCCTTATTTATTCATTGGAATCCACCGATCGGCAGATGATCGATTTAGCTGTAGAGGTTGCACTGGAACATCGTGGTTTTAAGACTGAATCGGAAAGGTTTGCACAGTAGATTTTAATCGGTGCACAATAAAATTACTTTTTATGAAAGAATACGACTAAAACGCTAAAATTTATATACATTCTTTAATGTATTAGTAAACATTCTTTTCAGATGGCTCACATGTTTGTCTGATATGCTACCAAGATATGGACTGATGCAGAAGTACGTGAACAAATATTTTTCAGAAGATATAAAGAAAATGGTAAAATATCTTAATTATTAAATATTATCAAAAATAAATCAGCACCGAATGACTTGAATACAACATTTTTAGACATTAGAAGTGGCTTTAAAAGTTCAAAAGGCAATGGTTAACAAAGTGGAAGAGTCTACATGGCTTGACAATGTAACAAAGAAAAAGATAACGAATAAATTAAATAAAATGAGTTTAGTCATTGGCTATTCTCAGGTTTTAAATAATGCAACATTTATGGATCACATTTACGATGGGGTAAATTTAAAAAGTCCTGTAAAATTCATTTTAAATTAATCGATTAATCGCGAATTCGCTCACATATTTTTTAGTTTACAATTGGATCCAATTATTGCGAAAATCTACAGAATTATCAGAAATATATGATTCATCGTAACTTGAAACAACTAAGAACATATGACGACAAAGACATCCAGAAAGGGTAAATATTAGTTAGGTACCTTTGTTTAACTCTCTGATGGTGCACTAGCTTATATATCATTATTAGATAGTATTATTATTTAGTAACCCTCTATATTTTGGACGAGGTATGTCATTCTAGAAAGTATAAGAGGGTTAAACAATGTATTTTAGCTATCATTAATTCTAATGAAATATTTTTGAATTCATAGGATAGCAATGGATCCCTTAATAGTCAATGCTATGTATATGCCGTACACTAATTCCTTCAGTAAGATTTAAATTTATTTTTATTTCTAAGTCATAGCAGATTTCGTTCTGTCAAAAAAATTTAGTAGTTGATATAAATATCTATTTGAAAGCACATTTTATGTGAATCGTGTAGTCAGTGCCTCAAATTCGAAACTCTTTTTTTTCTTTATTGAATAAAATAAGAATATACAATGATCATTTCAAACTATTGAAGTTAATTAATTTTTACTTGTTTTATTAGTTATAACAGCAGCTCAGCTTACTACGCCGTTTTTCAATGCTCTCGTTCCAAGGTAGATCAATCATGTGGTTTATAACATGTTACTTACAAAATTTTTTGAATTTTTTTCTGTTTCCTTCTTAGATCTCTAAATTATGGAAGCATCGGGACATTTATCGGTCACGAAATTACTCATTCAATGGATGACGATGGTATGTACGAACTATGTACATTTGTAAACTAATAAAAATATGTTGAGAAATGTAAAAAATATTAATTGCTTTGACATTTAAATGTTTTCAGGCCGTTTATATGATGAATATGGTAATATGCATCCGTGGTGGCCTAATGATATGATTAAAGAGTACACAAACAGGAGTCAGTGTTTTGTAAACCAATACAACAGTTACAAGGTATTTTTTATTAAAGTAAAATTACTTGTACAAAAAAAGAGTTGCAATTAAAAAATATGTTATTTTAAGTTGGAAGGGAAGCTCACTTTAGGAGAAAATATGGCTGATATAATTGGAACGCAAATAGCATACGAAGCTTATAAAAGTATTCACGATTCAAAGGCAAATAGCGTTAAACTTCCTGGCTTTGAAGAATTGAATGATGATCAGTTGTTTTTCTTGACGTTTGCTGTCGTAAGTAAACTCTAAAAGTTAAGGTTTCTATATCGTAATTTATATTTTTTCAAATGCGTTTTTTTATGTTCTAGAGCTATTGTGAATCAACTACACCTCAATATTTACAGGCAATTAAGTACGACGTGCACACCCAAGGTAAATACAGAATCATTGGGACTCTCTCGGATTCAGAATCATTTGCTGAAGCTTACAACTGTCCGCGTAATAGTCCTATGAATCCTTCTTCAAAGTGTCATATATGGAAATAATTTCAATAACATACCCATTATACATTGGAAGAAATGGAAATTTTTCTTTAAATAATATTTTTGTATAAGTAAATTAATTTCATACACATATTTCGCAAGAAATAGGTACGGCCTTCGTAAGACTTAGTCCGTGATGGATGCAAGCAATTTAAGATATATTCTAAACCCAATTTTGACTGCACCTGTATCTCCGAATCACTTTAAATTGTAGTGTATTATACTCGGAAAATAAGAACTTTTTGATATCAGCAAAATTTCTAGATTTATGCATTTTTGGAAAATGACTCATCTATTTCGTATTCTGAAAAATCGAAAACTTTTTTCTTTTTTAACCGTTCTATTTTGTCTTTTATTAATATTTTAGAATTGTTCTATAACCATTCGATAGCGTGGGTGATGTTCTTTCGATCCCGTGCTTTTTTTTTTACTGAAAACCAAAGATGACATTGCACTTTTCATAAAAAATGAAACATGCATTATCTCAATAAGGCGATCTTCTTTTCGACTCAATTTTTTTTTTGTCGGACCTAGCCTCAATACCTATATTTTAGTTTATAAGTGTGGCATCATACTTATTGAGATATAAAGGAAACATCTGCATGTAAAGTATCTGTTGTGTATGTACATTATATTTATATGAACGCAAAACATTTTGTAACAACAGCAAACAGTTTGTAAGGTGAGCCAATCAGCGGACGGCAGATGCGTCCTTTCGCCGCCGCCACTTCTGCCGCCTGCTGATTATGGCTCATATTACAAACTTTTCACAATTAATAACTCGGCAACTACTTGTCCGATCAAAAAAAAAAGGAAGATACCTGGTCCTTAGAATTTCGTTATCTGTCGAATGTTATGTAGCCAATCCGATGATATCGTCCTTCCACGCTATATATACATCTATGCAGCGCTTGTTTATAGCAAAGTATAAACTGCAAAGTGTAAATTCTTACAAATCTATTAAATAATTTTTTATGTTAAAAAAAGTGACACCAATACTAACTTTTATACTATTTGAATTAACTTATTCTGCTGCAGTTCTATTCAGTAAATCCTCCTGAATATTTCTACGTAATTATTTTTTATGTCTTAGAAAGTCGGATAAACCCTAGAGCTACCTTAATACATTACACATTTGCGCCTTATTGTTATATATACGCACAACGGAAATATCAAAAACATATTAATTATTACTGCAAAATCCTATAATATATATTGTTATAGGACTATATATTATATATAATATTACTTGAATGAATAATTTGAGGACATTATATATACGATGAGGTTCGACCAAGCCATGATATTTACAAAAATCGAATATTCGATAAGGCAAAGGAATTGTAAAGAATATAACTTAGTAATTTATATAATTATATAATAGAAGATATTATAACACTCATAAGTGTTATATAATTATTATAATTAAAATCATAAATAAGTAAAATAATGTTGACTATAAATATTTATATCAGAATAGAGTAAATTATTAATTATTCATATTGAAGATTGCGATAACAATAATGCAGTTAAGGCGTCATAGAAATAGAAGTTATAGTCGTTATGATAAGTATAGTAGAACAAATTAATTCATTTAAAAATAAAGTTAATACTTTTCATAGAATAATAAGTAAAATCAGTTAATATAATTATGGAATTAAGATTAGAAAATATTAAAAACCACTTCAAAGCGATTATTGGTAGTAGCGAAATAAATGAGAATTTAATTGAAAATATAATAAGAACGAAAGAGAAGATATTCGACCGCTGAGCGCGACAATCAAACAAGGAGAGAGGGAAGCTAAATCACCAGTAGAAGAAGACTATATAAACACAGCCGAATTACGAGGCAGGAGGCATTCTTGTACCAGCTCTTCTAACCGAATAAACTCCGCACATACTTACCTCTTATTCTTTGCTTTTCTATCACCTCAAGGCTCTGTCGACAAGTTACTCGCTTAATGAAAGCGGCAACAAACTCGAACAGAGTACAAAAATCAAGCGTCCTTTTTCCTCGCGGCTGGTCGGGAGAACACTGCGTTCTCCGGCGAACCCGCTGTACTCGTAAAAGTACTGCGTCCTAGTAAATCGAGTAAGCGTTGCGCTTCTCGACAAACCTATAGGATACAGAGGTATTTCATATACTCCGTTCACGATCCATTACGCGATCGTGGAGGGACTTATTAAATGTAAGTTAACAATAAGTACATAGTCTCTCTCTGCAAGTTGAGAAAGCATTGCGCTTTTTCAACGAACCAGATACCCGTAACTGGGTTTTTCACGGACAAAGTGGAAAAGTAATACACTTTTCCACTGAACTCCGTGAAAAGAGAGCAAACAAATTTCTGTCTACTGTCCATTACGCGACAGTAGATAGAAGAGTAGTCAAAAGTTTATAATTATTAGTTGTAAGTAATCTATCGAGTTTCTCGCAGCAAGTTAAAGAAGCATTGCGCTTCTTTAACGAACCTCTGCTTTACGTATTGTAAGCTCTCCACTTAGGTGGATTGTCGTTGCGACGTTCATCGAACCTGGCAGGGTGAGAGGCTAAGACCTTTTATACTATTCATTACGCAATAGTATAAAAAGTTAAGCAACTAGATTTTCCTAGTCTGACCCATCCCATCCTCAATCCACTGGGTCTAGTACTCGCTCCGCCGTAAAAAGACCAATGCGCGCTTGCTTACGCTCGGAATGAGGAAAGCTACCCACTATTTTCCGGCTCTTTTTATCACAATATCCTATGAGATAGAAGAGTTACACCGGGGAAAATCTAGAGTGTCAGGGTGGCTACGTGCGGAGACCATTGCGCGTTTCCGCTACATCTCCTTTGCCCTGGCACATTAAGGCGCGGGGAACAACCTCCTTAAAACTGTATCTCACGTATAATCTGAGTCCAGACACGAGTGCAAGGAATTTCGATAGCGGACTCTATCGAAATTCCAGGTTGTAACGGTTGAACGTTACAATTTACGGATATTTAAAATCATATCAATAAGAATATACTCAATGAACGGAATTTAAATTTTAACTCGTACCAAGTATATATATTAGATAAAATAAAATAATAATACAGATTTAGAATAATGGTAATTTATTTTCTAAAGCTAATTTGGATTATGCAAAATATAAATATTATGAGGCATTACGTGGCGTGAGCCCGCACAAGAATAGTACGATTAACACGTAAACGGATGAATTCGCGAAGAGTCGACTGTAAAAACAACGCGCTGCCACGCACGGGGTAATGCAGATCGGCTGTACAACTATTACTTTTATAAATCACTTTTTTAACAATAATCATTGTTATTTCACTTTCAAATTAGAGCTTAATTATTTTATAATATAATTTTACTGAACGCTATTTTACTCTGTTTAAGTGAAAATAAGTCCAAATTTAACATGGCAGCGAGTGGCACCGCCCGATTACTGAAATTTATACTACTTCTATTAAACCAATAAATAATTACAAATAATTCATTCTGGCAAATAACTTTGTTGCTTTTAATTTATTTGATTTGAAATTATCAATGCATAAAATTATTTTTTTCGCGTTTTTTTAATTATTTTAAATTTCCCTCTCTGAGACGCAGCGTGCGCACTCCGCACGGCGCAGGTCATAAATCTGGTATAAATTAAATGGTATAGTTGGTATCGGTAAGGTAGATATGTGTACCGATATTTCACGTGCTTCTATCATATAGTGCGATATATTCTATGACTGTACTGACAGTGTATAAATGCGTAGGTATAATTTAATGTATAGTTGGAAAATGCTGTTTTATAACCTCAAAACTATAAATCTATAATTTTGTAAACATCGACGCCCGACGGCATTTTTAGTCAGCAGTCTGCACTCAGCAGACAAAAGTTACGGTAGTAACCGGCTTCATAAATAAGTTGTGTTCAATAGAAATTTGATACAAAAAACTCATTTAAGTACTTACAATTAAATTAAAACTACTATTATTCACTTTGAAAAGATGACGGAAAATTTAAAATCTAAATTATTTTATAACACTGTGCTGTGCCAAACTTTTTCTCCGGATGGACGATTTTTATTAGCAGGCAATATATATGGCGATATCTCAGTATATGAGTAAGTAATATTTTTAATTTTTAATTAGGAATTCCAATTATAATATTTTCTTTTTTTAGTTTAACTGCTGCATTTGGGCCGCGGCAGATTGAAAATGACGAATCTGTAGGACCAACATATCAGTTTGTAGCTCATCCAGATCAACAAGTTCAAAGTATGCTTACGACTAATAGTTTTTTAGTCACTGGCACATGTGGAGAAATTGCAGGATGGGATTGGAAATTAGCTACTTCGTGTAAATCGTTAAAAATTAAACCATCTTGGACTGTTCAAATTCCATCTAAAAAGTAATACTATTTAATAATATTAATCACTTTTATGTCTAAAACTTGTATTGATTGTTATTGTCATTTTAGAGACAGTCTTGAAAAACCAGATGTCAACTGTATGGTATATTCTAAGGAAAATCATTTAATTTATGCTGGTTGCGGAGATAACAAAATTCATACCATTAATTTAGATAATGGTAAAATATTGAGCAGTTTAAGTGGTCATACTGATTTCATTCACAGTATAGCATTGTCGTATGTGTAATAAATATACTTTGTTAATGATATTGCAAAATCTTGATACATTTTATTTATGTATTTATTTGTTTATTTTATCAAAATTACAGAGGAAAGCAATTAGTGTCTGGAGGAGAAGATGGAACAGTTCGATTATGGGATCTTCGTAATAAAGAAAATACAAATATTTTACAACCACACTTAGATCAAAAAGTAGCAAGACCAAAAATTGGAAAATGGATTGGTGCTGTTGATTTTACAGAAGATTGGCTTGTGAGTGTATTAATTAAATGTCATATAAATTACTTGCTTCAAATATAGATATTCACGTTACCTGTTTTTAAAAGTTATTTAAAAATTTGTTGTAAATATTTTATTTATTTACTTTATTTATTTATTTCTTACGGACTAAGCTCCAATTACAAAAAAAAACAAATACAAAATTAGAGTCAATGATACATTATATCATTAGCCCGTTGTTTTTCATTAAAGAGAATACAAAGTGTATACATTTGTGAGCAAATAATCATAAAATAAGAAAAAGAAAACAAAGCAAATAGAAAATTATCAACCTATTAACTGATGTTTAATTTTTTGTTTAAATAAGCCAACAGAGTAAACCTCTCTAGTGTCTCTAATGTTTTGGAAAATATTAGCTAACATTCATGAAATAATTATTCCTTACATTTTTAGCTTTGTGGAGGAGGTCCAAAAATGTCTTTGTGGCATATAAGAACAATGGAAGCTGCTTCAATCTTTGACCTTCCTGATGAAGGTATTCATGTAGCAGAAATTTATGAAGAACGTATTATTGCTGGTGGTGCAATGCCGTACCTTTACCATGTGACTTATCAAGGTGTACCATTAGCCAAAGTCCCCATTTCAAGTAGTACTGTTTATAGTGTCATTTATCAAGAACAGCCTCAGAAAGTATTATGTGTTGGTGGATCAAGCAATAAGATTGATGTATGCACAAACTTTAACTATCGAGAAATGGTTTTAAAATTTACGTAATTGTATTTTAAGTATGAATCGCATTAAAAGATACAAGTTTTGTATATTTTCATATTCTTTTACTGCCAATATTGCTTGTCTAAATAGTTATTTTATTTGTTTTACAAAAAGAAAATGTTAATTTTGATTAATTACCATCAATGATTTAATACATTATCCCCTTCTTGTAAATTTTAGTTCAAAAAGTATAAAAGAATTACAAAGGAGTAAAAAAACTTGAAAATTGATTGATATGTAAAAATTCTATGAAGCACATTTTACTAATATAAAAATCTGAAAAACAAAGAAATATACTTTATATTACTTTCTATTTTATTCTCTTGATTCTCATTATTTCAAATAGTTTATACCTTATAAAACCCAATTTATCTTCTTTTAACCTTATTTATTGTTAGAGTTCTATTGCTAATGGCAATATACGGACTAAATAATTCTAGATAATAATTAAAAATTATTGCTGTAGGAATAAGAACTAAAACAAGCAATACAATTAAAAAATATAATTTGCAACAGCAACAAGGAAACATCTCACTACTTATTAGAAAAGTTACTACTTTTTTATTGAAACTGAATAAGTATCTTGAACATAGAAGAAATAAAAATGTTATTCATTTTGTTTGGCTCAACGTCCGCAACTCGCAAGTCGCAAGACTAAGTCTTAATTTTTGTCGCTGTATAAACAGTGACAAGATTCAAAAGTCACATTAACTATACATATCTTACTTAAATACTAAATACTTTAGTGTAAAACAAATTTTATGATTAAAATCATGAGAAAAATCAGTTTCAAGCATTTTTTTTTCTTAAGTATGTAGGTAGGTAAGTATATACTATGTGAATTATTGACGGATCGAGTTGGAACTTTGGTAATTTCATTATGTTATATAAATATAATAGATACTTACGTTCCTATTTTGAGTCATAGTATAATAAGTATATTATAATAAGTGAGTTATGTCATAATAAGTATCCATCCAAAGGTTCCGAATGGCAGGCGGGCGGTATTTAAAAATATTGAAAATCGATTTTTAGCTATAATTTGAAAAAAAATCAATTTCTCGTGAAAGTATGAAGAAAAAAAATTGAAGAACTAAAGCAAATATATATTTTTGTTGTATTGATAACTTTTCTCTAAGATTAATTCCTTCCAAGATAATTATAGGAAAACGCCTATAGCTGACAAACATCATCGTTTTTCTTGCATAACTGAAAAAGAATTGATTTCCCTAAGTTTTAAATTTAAAATTTGTGGAATAAAACAAAATAAAACTTGTCTCTACTTATTGAGTTTTTGGTAGAAACGATTCTTTACAAGATAAAAATGGAAAAACTGTCAAAAACACAAAAGACCTCTTTTTGACATTATGAAAAATAATTGTCACAATAAGTATTAAGTGTAAAACTTGTACAATACAACAAAACGAAACTTCTCTATATTGAACACTTTTTGGTATGAGCAGTTTCTTTCAAGATAATATAGAAACTGTTAAAAATGCTTAAATGAATTAACAAGACCCAATAACGTTTCATCTATAATTTACAAGTATGAGTATTGTGATCGTGCCTTTCCTGTTAAAAGCATCAACGTTGGAATCGAGACAAGTCATGAGGTCTTAATGCTTTGTATAAACAAGGGACTTGCTACTTAGCTATTCACTCAGATTTTATTTTTTTACTTTGAACCGGATTCGTTATTCAATATTTTAAATTAACGAGGATTGTTTTAAAATTCATTATTGATTTATTGAAATATTGGATCGTTAAATAACTTATAATACATGTTTAGGGTTAATATTAATTCTATTATTTTTGAAATATAAATTTATACATGTCAATATGACTTGAGTAGTCAATCTACAAGTTAAGTAAATAGAGTGTAGAAAGTATACAGTAAAATCACGCATTGCAACTTTTCATTTATACCACAATTCTATAATTTGTATTTGGTCAAGTTCATCATTTAAAATTGTACCATGTCAAACAGTACAAAATCTAACTTTTTATAAAAGCTCCAATATGAAGCATTCTTATTATTACTGATTAGCTTCAAGCTGTTTAATTTCCTGCTGGATCTCAATTTTTCTCGATACTTTTTCAAGCATTTCCTTATCAGGGTTCTTAATTTCTCCGTTTTTAATTTTCTTTTCTAAAGATTCGATTTCTCTGATTTTTTTCCTAAGGTTCTTTAACCTTTTCAAAGGATCCATTGTCGATATTTGTGTGTTTGGAGTTTCATTAATCGATTGGTTTTTGCTAACTTGAGGTTTTTCAGTTGGAGTTTTTGGTTTTTCACTTGATGGCTGTTGTTTCTTTGTAGTAATTGGTTGTTCTGATATTGTTGCATTGGCAAGATCTTCGGTAACAGATGCTACTCCTTTACTTTTATTCTTCTTCTTCTTTTTCTTTGTTTCAGTTTGTATAACTAAACCTGGGATAGGATTAGATTTTCCAGTTTCCATTTCTCTTTTTGCTTTATGTGCAGCTACATATTCAGCAGACATACCAATTGGATATGATGGTTTATTCTTTACAAACTGTTTTCCTTTACTTTCATATCTGTTCATGGAAAAAAAATTAAGATTAAAAATTGTATATTCAAAAATTTTATTATATATTAATTAAAATATTTTTAAATTCTTCATCATGAATTTATTGAAGCGTTTCTTTTAAGATTGTTTTACCAAAAAAACTGTAAATTAGATAAACTTAACATTAAGAATTAAACAGAAAAATGATATTTTTTTGGTTGTTTTCTTGGTAGTCATATTATAAATTTTAAATTAATCTTAGTAACAGACAAATTAAAAATAATGGATACACTCCAATCATTCAAACTTTAAAATCATAAATTGTAACAGTGAAAGAATACATACAGTGGTACTTCTTCTTGTGGAACATAACCATCTTTTACTCTTCTGGGCTTCCTCCAAGTTCCATCTGGTCGTTGACTTGCAGGTATAAAAGTTTCCCCTGAAAAAAATAAATTTAATTTATCTATTAGAATTATTTTAATGATGTAATATTAGTTTTAAAAATTTATCGCTGTAATAGTGTAGTCAATGTCATTAAAATAAAATCTCATTATGATAAATAAATATTTCAAAATTATGATGCATCCAGGAAGTTTATAAAATTCACTAAATATTTATAATCGATATAAGCAATAAATAATTTTAAAAAATAATCATAAAAAATGAATTATTTATTATAAATTAAGAAATAAATTATTGCACAGATGATAAAAGATTATGTTACAGTTCTGCTTTAAAATTAGAGCTAGACCATTCAAGAATAATGTGAATCCAAAATGATTTCATTAAAAAAAATCTTGGTTATTCTTGACACGATGAGCGTAGTACTTACAGTGAGAAACTTATAGCATAAGTACATTATTGTAAGTCGATTAGGCATTGGACTAATTAGACAATGAACGAAAAAAACTACAAGTTGTTTACTACACTTAGAGGTTATCAATAGGAACGGTATCGTAACATGAGAATTTTATGTGTGAAAAATTACCGGTTTCATCCTTAATATATGCCGAAGCCATGTCAGCTTTTCGGACTTGTTAGCGGCCAGCACTTTATTTATACCACACTCGTATTTTATTTATCAGCGTGCCATTCCTAAAGTTCGTGTGAAAGCACTTTGCTCTTTCGAGTTTTGTTATGTGTAGGTATCTGTATGCACTCATAATGAATGTGTATTCATGTGTTCTATATATATTGTTACGTTAGGTATCAGCGTAGCCAAAAGCGGCTCTCTCAGAGAGCGAAATTTAAAATAATTAAAAAAACGCGAAAAAAAGCAGTAAGAAAAAAATATTTTTATGTATTGATAATTTCAAATAAATTAAAAGCAACAAAGTTACTATGCCATAATTAGTTATTTGTAATTATTTATTAGTTTAATAGAATTTTAGTAATCGAGCAGTGCCACTCGCTACCACGTTAAATTTGGGCTTTTTTTTCACTTAAACAGAGTAAAATAGCGTTTAGTAAAATTATAAAATAATTAAACTTTAATTTGAAAGTGAAATAACAATGATTATTTTTTAAAAAGTGATTTATATAAGTGATGGGTAATAGTTGTACAGCCTTTCTGCATTACCACGTGCGCGGCAGCGCGTTGTTTTTATAGTCGGCTCTACGCGAGTTCATCTGTTTACGTAATAACGGTACTATTCACGCGCGGGCTCACGCCGCGTGTTGCCTCATAATGTTTATATTTTGTATTATGCAAATTAGCTTCACAATGTAAATTACCATTATTCTAAATCTGTATTATTATTTTATTTTATCTAATATATATATTTGGAACGAGTTAATATTTAAATTTTCATTGAGTATATTCTTATTGATATGATTTTAAATATCCGTACAACATCTATTATGTAATTATATAAATTACTCAGTTATATTCTTTACAATTCCTTTGCCTTATGAAAAATTCGATTTTTTTAAATCGAATTTATATCATGGCTTTGTCGAACGTCAAGATATATATAATGCCTTCAAATTATTCATTCAAGTAATATTCTATACAATATATAGTCCTATTTAACTATATATATTATAGGATTTTTTAGTAATAATTAATATGTTTTTGATATTCCCGTTGGGCGTATATATAACAATAAGGCGTTAATGTGTAATGTATTAAATTATAAATTGGCAAACTATATATATATGTACATTAATAATTTTACATATTATAATTATTTTTGGAGCGTAGCAAAGTTGTGGTCTTAGTTGTGCATGCTGTGATCTCCCTATAGATGGCCGTTTAGTGCGCCATGCTTATTCAAATCATCTAAACAATTTAAAATACATATACATTATATTCATTATAATAATAATAAAACCGCTGCCAATTCATTGTCACTTAGCTTCCTCTAACTTAATCTTTTGATATGATATACATTTATTATATGATTTATAAATAA
>UELU01140255.1:0-10074 GCA_900490025.1 Megastigmus dorsalis | reverse complement strand
AATTAAACAGTATTTGCAATTTTATACAACAAGGACATAAAAAGCCCATTATATGGGAAGATTGGCTATTATATGAGGCCCATGATGTTCCACACCAAGAAACACCGGAAAAGGGTGTAGGTGGAAATTGTGGCGTACACATCGCTGTATGGGCTTTTATAATAGCTTCGGGATCTCTGTACAGATTTACAGAGTACGATATGGATATCGCACGTATAGGTATCACAAAATTTATTACAGAAGGTCAGTTAAATGACAGTGTTTCAAAAAAAAATATCGAGTCAAGGGATATCTTATATTCATCTTTAATTGAAATTAATCGCGAAAAATAAAGTTTAAAACCATCTGAAAGGATATTCAAAACAACAAAATGTGTTCTTGGTTTTAATAATATTTTTGAACTCTGTGCGGCATTGCACATCATTACCAAAAACAGTGAAGCATTACCTGTCACTAGACAACGTAAAGTAGTGGCAGAGCCAAATCCATGAAAGAGGGTGGATGTCATATAAAAGTAGATAATTATAAATATAATAAAAACCAAAAAAAAATATAAAAATATTCAAAACATAAAAAAAACATAAAAAACCAAAAAAAAATACAAAAAAAAATAGGATCAATGTTCACCGCGTCCCCGTCGCGATCCTGGGTTCGGCAGAGTGTGGGCAACTCTGCTACAGACAACTGCACTTACAAGAAAAAGGATCACTATTAAAATTACATTTTTTAACTATCAATGAATAATTAATTTACCGTATTCAAGTACACATTCATAATTACTTATTGAATATAAATTAACAGAAGTCATTATTTTTGTTAGCGTGATTAAATATGTGCACAAACAAACCACTTATACTATTCGATCGAGAATGTTAACTTATTTATTTAGTTTTCTATAGAATTATTTCCGTCATCCATAAAAAGAAGAAACAAACAGTTTCCACATCAGAAACTTTTTTTAATTAAAAGGAAATTGAAAAATCTTTAAAATCATATGCATATTATGTGCAATTTCGCGGTACAAGAACCAGCGGCCGCTACTTTGCAAAAAAAATAACGAAATTCGCCCATCACCTAACCCTTTGCGCACTAATTGCAAAAAAACTAAGAGGTGTCCACCTCTAAAACTTTTTTTAATTGAAAGGAAATTGAAAAATCTTTAAAATCATATGTATATTATGTGCAATTTCGCGGTACGGGATCCAGCGGCCGTGATTTCACAATGAATTTTGGTTTCCGCCTTATATTCATGTTTTATGTGAAATTCCATGATTAATTTAATTTTTAAAAAAAAATAGTATAATAGATGTGTAATTTTATTAGAAACATGTTATAGTTAAGTCCCTATGAGTTGTTAATCGCAAAAAAGAAAAAACTGAACATTTGCAGGGCCGGGGCCTCCGTGCGCCACATTTCATCCCTGGCCGTGGCCGCTACCGTGGCCGCCAACTTCAGGATCATCCCCTTAATAAAATGACTTATAAATTGGAGAAAATATGAATTTATCAGATATTTAATGTTCAGATTAGACCATAATTATAATGCTACAGCATGTTATTTTAGAATACCAACCAATTTTCACTTTTACTTAGTTCTTTTTCACCGAGATTGTTTCATACATAATATGTACGAGATGAACTTTGTCAAACTTTATTAACTTTCTGATATTTAATAGTCATTAGATCTTCAAATGTTATCAATGGTGATAAAAAACAACTACCAATAGGATGGTTCAATAATAACTTGACCATTTCATTAGGTTATTTTTTTAAACCTTTTTTTTTGTATAGACATTGCACTACTTTTTTGAAGCCGAGATAGAAAATTTTGAAGATTTAAAAGTCCTGAACCCTCGGGCAGTGGTATATAAAAAAATAACATCCTTCCAAAGTTTAGGTTGTCACAACTAAAATTAATGGTTGGAAGGACTTTGGGTGTGATAACTAAAGCCTTAGTTGTGAGAACCAAAGTATATTTGACAATCACGCTGAGCAACAGCCACTGTTTTTGGTTGTAGCATCATCCACAAGGGTGTCTAGGTATCAGGATACCCACTAAGAGGTGATTTAAAGATGCCTTTACAAAAAGTAGTTGTCAAATTTATAAATATGTACAAGAACAATGCTTAGTTCATCTCGTTTTAGTGGGTATCCGGATTCTTGAACACTGCCTGGGCATCCAAAACTTTGGTTCATCCAAAGCTATAGATATTTTAACTATTGGTGGTATAAATTTCCTACAGGTAATTACAAAAATTGTTTTATATTAACGAAACAACAATTTATTTCTAAAGTGTGATAAATAATTTATCAAACGGTATACAATCTCAGAAAACGTAGTTGTTAAACTTTTTACTGAAATAACTTTATAATCGTTTGGTTTTTCTACTTTGTAGGCAAAATATTGATAGTCGAATCATAAAGTTTCAAAAGATTTCTCAATGAAGAAAATAACTTAATCGTTATCTAAGGATTTTATATTTATTTGCAATTACTTATTTAATTCTAGTATAAGTTGGTAATTAAAAAGTAGAATATAAATCATAATCTCAATTATAACCTATGTTAGTCATAATTCTAAAGAAATAACGATTACAAAAGAACACCAAAACAAGATTGTAAATAACAGGCCCATGTTCAATTATAAATGCTTCAACCACAACTAAGGTATACGCGATAATCAATAAAATTCAAGACAGAAGTAAACGTGTACAAAATTAAACGATTCACAATTTTCCTTAGTACCAGTAGTGACAGAAATCATTATTAGAAAACACCATTGATACTTCTAAGATAGTGTCCATAGATTGGATAAGATTAGTTGGCCTTGGAAGTTGTACCGTTCTTAAAAATAAAAAGCATTTGAAGGAATTAAACAACCTTAAAATATCTGCTGATTCTACTGCTTTTGTACTACTGCTAATTGCTTTAACTAGATATAGATGGAATTAACAATTGGTCTCTAAATTATATTGATCAATGGCTATGATAATATTATGTACATAAATATCCGAAGCTTAAATGCCAATTTTAATAAGCTACAAATTTGAATTGATAGTCTTGACATCAAACCTTTTATGATAATTTGCACTGAGACGAGAGTACTTAAATGCTGCAAGTATTTCTCTATCTCAGGTTACAAAATGTATTATAATAATAGTGCAATAAATCAGTGTGATAGTGTTGTTGTGTATATATCTGATACATTAAATGAACACACAGAAACAACACAAATTGGTAGACAAAAAATCTTACATACGATTATTATTAATACTGACAATAATACATCAATTCAGATATCTGAACTATACAGGTCACACGATTTACCGAAACCTGAATTCACCACGTACCTAAAACAATTTTTAAAAAACAAACAAAATGTCAAAAATCATTTTACTGTATGTGACTATAAGGTTGACCTATTAAATATAGATTATATTGGGCAAGAGTTTTTAATAATTTTATGGAAAAAGGTTTTAAACCAGGCTTTAAAACAATTACTAGACCAGCTGACTCCTCAAATATATTAAAAATTAAAACTTGCAAATTACATTGTAGCATCACTGACCACTACCCTTCATTTCTAACAATAAAAAAAATTAAATTTGATAATTGGAAAAGAATAACAACTATAATAGATTACATTAAAATTAAAAAAATTGCTGACAAAAAAAAGTGGTATGAAGTTTTGCCTATGAATGATCCTAACCTGGCAATAAACCTATTAATCTCAAAGATAAAAGACTGCATTGAACACGCTACAATAACGGAAAATGTAAACAAAAGGATGTCCCACACGGTACCTAGGAATGCATGGATCACTAAAGCCATAATTATCTCATGTAATACGAAAGAAATGCTCTATAAAACTTGGAAAATGCAACCCAATAATATATATGCGAAAAATGAATACAAAAAATAAGACAAAATACTGAGTAAAGTTATAAAAGACGCTAAGTTAAGGTATGAGGTAAGTGGAAAGAAATAGCCACAATCCTAGAAAATTATGGAATTTGATAAGCCAAAAATTAGGAAAAAACAAAAAACAAAATCCACCTATTAATAAAATATATGATAAAAACAAAAAATTAGTCACTAATACTAGAGAAATTGCAAACTGTATGAACTTATTTTTTGGTAATATTGGACTGGAACTGAGCAATAAAATACAAACTCCAGACAACACTCAATTAAAAATGCCGGAAATGCACACCAAATCTATCTTTCTGCATCAAACTGATTGAACTGAAGTTGCTAATATCATAAATAATCTGAAAATAAAAAACGGAGGTGTCGATAATATCAATGCCAAAACTATTAAAACTCTCTCAAATTTCATAATACAACCACTTTCACATATTTTTAATATATACATGGAAACCTCAGTTTTGCCAGATGCATTAAAAAATGCTGAGATTGTTCCTATATTCAAATCCAATGACAAGAACTATGCACACAACTATAGGCCAATATCTCTAATATCTAACTTGGCCAAAATTTTGGAAAAAATTGTTTATAACAGACTTTATAACTTCATTATATCCAGCAATATACTGTCAAATAATCAATACAGATTTAGAAAGAACAGAGGTACCAAGAATGCTCTGCAAAACATAACAAATAAACTGTACAATAACCTAGATAAAAGCAAACCTATTGCTATAGCTTTCTTAGATCTTGCCAAAGCATTTGACACTGTCAATCACGAAATATTGTAAAAAAAACTATATTGCTATGGAATAAGAGGCAATGCTTACAAACTTATGGAAAGTTATTTAAACAATAGACAGCAAAGAGTAAAAATAAAAGACATAGTTAGTGAAAGTATGAATGTAAATACAGGAGTTCCCCAGGGAACAATTCTTGGCCCACTTCTGTTTATATTATACATTGATGATATACTAAAAGAAAATATAATATCATACACTGATGATACTGCAATTATTGTTGAAGACAATACGTGGAGTGAAGTTGAAAATAAAATGAATGTCGAAATTAAAGAGATATTGGTTGGCTCTAAACAAACTGTCATTAAATTTAGAAAAAAACACTTGTCTACAATTAAATTATTATTCAATTATTATGATATATTAATATATCATCTTATGTATAATATATCATATATCTTAATGTACAAGATAAAGCATAATCTTATAAAATCTGAAGTTTTTCTATCTCGATTAATTGAAATTATTTCAGAAAAACTAAGAACTTTCTTGAAAGTCTTGGTTTAATATTTGCTTCTTTTCATCTGTACTAAAAATGCCTGGAAGCTGAAACCAACTTCCACTCAACAAATGCTACTGCCCATTGCAACTAGACTTACTTAGATGCCAAAAATTGGAAATTTTTGATTGTGCAAGTTATACGCACAGTGATTTGAATAAGAAGCTAAATAAGTCTGAAGTTTGCATCGTTGACATGCAACGAAAATTTTTTTTTTTTAATTGTTTCCATACTGCAGATATAGGTTCTAGGGGGTGGGCATACACCGTAAAAACATTTTCAGCAATGTTAGACACCAAGAACTGAAGCTAGATCATAAAATCAATTTTATCCCAATTTCATTTATTTACAATTTTATTTATTATATTTATAAGTGACCTATCGGTTCAATTAGAGTTTACGAGGCTCTTGTTGTATGCAGATGATGTTAAATTTTTTTCCATAATTACGTATCCTCATAACTTCAAAATTGTAGAGAAATCTTGTCAAAGTTAGCGAATGGTCAAAATTGCCTAAACCTATTTAAACCTATCGCATAGTCTTAAACCTATGCGATTTGATGAACATAACTATTTCATCATAGTTGAAAAATTAAAACTTAAAGCAATTAAATGGTATTTAATTAAATGGAAGCAATTTAATGGAATGGTCTAAATTTTCTAAACCTATTTAAACCTATCGCATAGTCTTAAATCTATGCAATTTGATGAACACAACTATTTCATCCTGAAAAATTAAAACTTAAAGCAATTAAGAGGAGGTCGAAGCTAAAAACGCGTTTTTTGATTCGATGATATTTATTTCCATTAATTATAAAAATGAAAACTAAGACTTAAGCGCCATTGTTCTCAATATAATAAATAGTCCTGTGCAATTTCAAGTGGATACGATTAATCGTTTTTACACAAACTTGGAACTAGTAAGTCACATTTATGCATTGAAAATTAACCTCAAAATTATGAACATGCCTATTTCTGCATGTAACTTTTTTTGTTTTTAATTTTGAGTATTATCAGAACCTGAGCGCCATTGTGCTTGATATAATTAATTATTATGTGAACAATAATAAGGGGTAGCTCCGACATAAGTCCATTCACAACTATAATGATATTATACTAGTCTATAAAATTCTTAACAATAAAGTAAACCGTGCAGATCTAAAATCGCTATTTGATAAGAATAACTTTGAATATCCATATCGACTGAGGAAACAATGGAAAATTCTGCTGAACCATATAAAAAATGTTGAAAATGAAGTTTCTTTTATTATAAGGTTAAAAACTATATACACTTTTTCTATAGGAATTTATTGACTGTTTTACGGTATAAGCAATAAAATTGTACCACACTCTAAAAAAATAAACAAAATCCCATTAACTATACAGTTATAGGCTTCTCCATGTAAAAATTTTACATAGGATTCTATATAAGATGCACATATTAAAAAATCTGAAATTTTGAAAAATATACAAAATTACACTTTTATATTTATAGATAGAACCTAAACTGGAGGCCTAAATTTAAATAGTCGAATTTTTAGACTTTGCTAAGTAAAAAATGTTGCTTAAAAATTTGACTATTTAAACTTTGGCTCCTACTTTAGGTGTTACCATTTGCATGCTATTTGACCTACAAAGTTGTAAGCTAACTATAAATTTGAATATTTTTCAGAATTTCTGATTTATTAAAAACAAGATCTTAGTGTCAAACGTTCATATGAAGTTTCATATGAGATCTCTTGTAAAATTTTCATGCAGGATCTTTTTCTTGTACCGTGGACGAAGCCAATCATAAAAACAAGCAAGCTTGCATATTAATTGATTTGCGGTTGCATATTACCGTAATACGACTATAAATCATTTTAAAGCCTATAAAACAAAACCTTTTTAAAAATTTAAATGCTATAACCAAAGTCTTTGCATCTCACAATTAAATACGAGTCAGCTAATAAAACTTAATAATAAATAAGACTTTGATGCCACAACTAAAACTTTTCTTTCCTTGTTCTCAAAAAAAAAGCTATAATTTTTTTAAACCAATATTTAGACCAATTCTAACCACAGCATTTCAAGGATAAAACCTTTACCTATAAAAAATATTGTAAATGAAATTTTTCCCATAATTTTTATAAAAAAAAAGAAAAAAACTATAGCATTTTAAGTTAAAAAAAAAAAGAGTGTATATTTGACTGTTAATAGAAGCATGCCGTCCAAAGCTTAAAAGTTATTTTATATACCAATATTGTAGATTTATATTTTATTCTCTGATTTTTATAGTAATTACAATTTTCGATCAGAAGGCACATTCTTCATAAGAATGAGAAGGTACCTCTCGATTAATAACTATTATTTAAAAATTCATTGACTATAAACATTCATTGATAATAGATGGAATAAGATAGTTTAGTGTTTGCATGGTTGAAGTGAAATCAAAAAGTTATTATTTTATAATTATTGCTTATTTAATTTAAATTGAAGTTTAATTTTTCTTTGCTTTTCTTTATAGCTTTTGAATCACATTCAATTCAAAAATGGTAATCAAATATAATGAGAAATACACATATTAACGAATTTTTTCCATTCCAACGATGCAAACTTCAAACCCATATAATTCTTAGATATTTTAAATTACAAAGTTAACTTTTTTTCTATTAATTAAATAAATGGAACATACTAAGAGACTTGCATTGCTACTTTGTTAAAAATATATTTTGAATCATAAATACACAATTTTATATATCCAAAATATACTAAGAATTATAAACATTTAAATCTATATGTTCAATTTATTTATTCTCGCTATAAATTTTCGAACTTTGAATTCATATACCTCGAAGAAAAAAATTTTAACATAGATGATTAAAAATGGATTTGAATGTTACAAATACTGTATAATATATTATTTACGCACTAAACAAAAAAAACTTTGAACAGTGTATTAAGATATCCCTAAATTCTTGTAATATAAAATATCTTAATCATGATTTATTCTAAATTCAGATTCAGAAGTTTATAATACGTAGGAATAGCTAAATGAGATCTTATGGATGCAATACTTTTTTAATTTTTTGGACTTCTGTAATTTTTAAAAAGTGAAATATTTATGGTTATTTAAGCAAAAATGTTTAATAACTAATATATGCAGTCCAAAGAAACAAAATATTAATCCTAAAAAGTATTGTACACATGTAGTTTTTAAATTTATTCGTGACCTGTTTCAATCACATTTACTAATGTTATAAAAAAATTAGATTAAATCTTCAAAAAATTTTCAAGAATATTACAATCAAAAAATAATATTTACCATAAAATATAATACTTTCAATAAAAATACCAGTTTGTTGGTAAAATTATAAATGATTATAATGATACAAAAGCAATACATATTTCAAATGCAATAAATTAAATGAAAACTTTAGCTTTTCTTCAAGAATATTACAATAAAAAAATTATATTTATAATAAAATACAATACTTTCAATAAAAATATAATGATTTCTTATAAAATTTTGGAAGATTATAATAACACAAATGCAATAAATATTTCTGTTACTATGGCTTCATGTTTTTTTCATTTTGTTTTATTTTGTAATACATTTGATACTCAAATTTTCATAAATCAATGTACACGAAATTCATCGCAATAAAAAATAATATAAGATGATACATAATACTCACTTATTTGAACAAAATAGTTCAGATCTGGTTAAATGCTCAATATTTGATAAGAATACACAATACGCTTGACAAAGAACTGTCCGATGTTGTTTCAGTAATCACACTTCAAATGGCAGCACGTAAAAACTGAATCTTTGTCTTTTTTAATTCAAACACTTTCTTAACATACAAGAGTTCCTTTTAGAAATAAGCAATCATTATATCATTGCTTAGCATCCTTTACGATATTTTATTTAAAATTAAAGTAAATAGCATAAAAAACATCTTCGTTTACATCATGGACAGGCAGCCATTACATACATTTATACATTCGTTTAACACAAGATGAATGTTTGTCACATGCACTGGGTATACTCGCTTGACCTCCCCGGTTCAACTTGGGCCACCCCAACCAGAAAATATGGAACAATCGCAATAAAAAAATACAATTGAACGTATTATTAATTGCGCCCTTCTTTCTCTTAGTTTGTCCGGAAAAAATTAAATACTAAATCCATTTGTAAGTTATTATAACAATATGTCACAAACTAATCAGAGTTACTTTTATTAGAAATTAGTAAGGGCCACCGCACGAAAAAAGAACAGAGAATAAGTACAAGGAACGAGAAGGAACACGGCATTGTGTGGCGTTGTGAATTGTTACGTCTTAGGGAGCGTAACCAAGAAGAAATGTGAATGTATCTGACTAAGCTGTCAGCGTCGATAATCCGACTTGCAGTTTAATGTAGTTTGAGTTTCCCCAGTTCGCGTCTATATAATATAGCGCACGGTTGGGCGGCAATAATTTAACTAGCGTGAATTTACAGAAAAATGTATTGTTAATTGGTAATGCGCAATGCGCATTAAGTACCTTGAAGTAACGAGTAAAACTCGAATTGCAGAGATCTTATTGCAGGCTGTTCCCCTCGGTCCAGAGATGTGGTGTAGAACACGGAGTCTGAATTTACAAATTAGGAAAAGAGGTTTGTCGTATTGCAAAAATGAAGTTGTAATTTAAAAGTTATATAGTTCTATCTTTATTCACTACTAAATGAGTTAATTCTACAATTTTTTTTACAATGATTTTTAGTACACAAAAATAGGTAAATAGTTTAATATAAATTTGAATATAAGCTGAGTATGAACACGTTTTACAATAATTACGACGGGTGGCGCGAACGTGCTTACAGTACA
>UELU01140249.1:0-56667 GCA_900490025.1 Megastigmus dorsalis | reverse complement strand
CAATTATATCAGGTAAATTATGAAGTATATGTATACGTATAAAATAATACATAAAATTATTGTAATTATATAGTTTTAAACTCTTTGAATTAGATACTTACATGTATATTGTTGGAACACATATACATTTACCACTTATTTACACTCCAGTCCAGCATATGCAGGCAAAGATGAGTCATAACTTTCTTGCCTGGAAAAAGAAATCACACAAAGAAACACTTTTTTCATATAACACTAGTCACACGTAAAGCAGGAATACTTATCTGATCTCATTCAATTTCTTCATTGAAAATTCTTTTATTTTGAATACTTTACATTCATCACAACACTTATTACACCTGAATTTGCTTCTATAGCAGTCACCACACTGTAAACAACTTGAACCTAAACATATGATTGCATGCGATGCAGTATGCAGTATATGTATTCGCTCGAGCTGCCGCCTCGCCCAGTCGATAAAGCAGACAACGTGTATTATAATCGACAGAGTAGCGACACTAGCGATGCGCGGTCTTTTGAAAATTGAATACATAATATGTTTATATAATGAACGCACGCAAACTAGTAAATGATTGTTATTTTAAATTATTTTTTCTACAAGTGCTTAATTATAATTTTTAAAATGACAACCTTATTAAATTAATGATGCTAAATTTCGGAAATTGTATTTGATGAACATACTTGTAGCATTTATGATTAGGAATAGATACCTTGAAAGATCTTTCATTTACAGAAATCTCAATATATAAAAATATTTTATTTTGCATAGAAATTACGATATCTTGACTTATATAACTAGAATAAAGGAAAAAATCATTATTTCTTGATTTTTACTTTTTACGATTTTATTCCTTAAATACTTATAACTTTTTTATTTTTTGGATTTTCTGCTTGAAAATTTGTTTTTAAGTTCGCAATAATGTGCACTTTATCGAATTTGATAAAAAAGTCAATTTTTTCGTTATTTTTAGGGATAATACCTCCTTAACCCATTAACGCCCAAACGGCCCAAAATTCGAGTAAGTTTTCAACGTGATTATTTCTTATGTTATGGCTTTGAAAAAATTCTGTTTTCATATATTCCGACGTGACATTTCACGCTCTTTCAGAATCCGTAGTCGGAATCACGATTTAACATCAAGAAAAACAAATATGGCCGATGTAACATAAAAAACATGAAAATTTTCGAAAAATATTTTTTCTAGATTTTTTTTGCAATGATACCGCAAAGGTGTACAAAAATATTACGCTCTTTTTTACCAAAATAAAGGATAAAATAATTTTTTCTCGAAAACTATAGACCTTCGCAAAAAGTTTTTAAGAACAAAAATGTCTTTTTTCAGAATTTTCTTACATTTTTGAAAAATTGGATTTCCCGAATTTCTCAGAAAATAAAAAATTGTCTCCGAAAAGTCTGAAAAAATTTGAGAGTCTTCTTGACTAATTCTAAGACATTTTTGTTCTTGTGAACTTTTTGCTGAAGTCCATAGTTTTCGAGAACAAAATTGATGAAGTTTAAACAAAAAAATTTTTATTTCAGCCGCCATTTTGTAAAAATGGGGTTGTTTAACATTAATATAAAAATTTCCTGTCAAACTTCAATTGCCATGATCACCTCTGATCATAATTATAAGGGGATACCTTTACGGTATCATTGCGAGAAAAATCCAGGAAAAATTTTTTTTCGAAAATTTTTACGTTTTTTATGTTAGATCGGCCATATTTGTTTTTCTTGAGGTTAAATCGTATACTTTCTTCATGCGTTGTACATATAATTTTTTCTAAACTTACAAATTTAATGCTTCGTCATTTAAAACAACATTTGTCTTTCCACTATAGATATTGTCACGTGTTATTTATTTCTCCAATCTCTGTTCAAGCATTTATTTTATTATTATGACTATTGTCAGTGTTGTTAAATAAACAATTTATAGTATTGATATTATCGCTATCAATAACTTCTTGTTCTTCTGCTGCATTTTGACTGTAACAATCAATATTTTTCAACTTTATATACTTGTCTCTATGCACACGTATTTCATACAAAAATATTATATCGCACTATAAGTATTTATTTACTTACAGTTTCAAGTTCTTTAAGTCCAAAAAAATTGTAGGGCAACATCCTTTTTTTAACCTACTATTCTTGCCTGTAGAAGCATTGATATCAAAACAATTATTTTCAAAATGCCGACTACATACGTAGGAATACTTCTTTATTTGAATATTGAAAGGATTTAATTGCTTTAACCACTTCTTCTTAGTATTTTCATCTGCAGGAATCCTAAGAAAAAATAAATGATAAAGTTTACATAAAATAAACATTCCATTTGTATATGAATTTACCTACTTGTAAAAACTGAAGTCAAGCCCTTCTGGATCATCTTGCTGTACTTTACAGTTAGGTATGCAGCAATTTTTTGGCTTTTTTAGTCGAATAAATTTCAAAAACCATATAAAAAATAAAAAAAAGGCAAGAAAAACAAGATCGTTTGCTGCTCCGTTTGCTGCCTCCGTTTGCTGCCTCCGTTTGCTGCGACCATAACCTATATACCTTACTTGTTGAAAAAGAGAGAGTAGAACAGCCAATCGCGCGATGGCAGAGAGAGATAAAATGTAGCTCCATATACCTTTCTCACTCTACCACCGCGTCTACACTTGAGCGATTGGGGGAGCTGCCTCCAGTAGTATATGCTCTAAGTCGGTAACTATGCTCCTCCGGCTTCCCGTTAACGCTCGCGACTCTCGCGCACTACACGTGTGCGACGTCTCTTACGCTCCCTCTAACTTTAGATCCCGATCCCGAAATAACGTGCGCGACTGCTGCTGCTGCTGCTCGTACCCTTCTCTCTTTCTATCTTTCTGCCTCCGCCTGATGAACTTCAGTAGTATGGTGCGTGTTTAAACGAGACGCTCTTACGGATTGCCTCTCTCTCTCACTCTGTCTCTCATAGTCGCGTGAGCCAAAAGTTCCTTTGGAGTTTGTTCGTTTTCGCTGTCCAGCAACGTGGATAACTCGGGTAATTATTATTTGGCGACTTTATGGGTATAGCGATGGATTTTTGCGTGACGCTTTTACTCGCTTCTCTTGGGCTGCGAAAGCTCGCCCGATGTCGAATGTACAATAATGAGCAAAGGCTGGGGATTGGAATTTCATTTTTGGCGATGAGTGGGAACGCGTAACATTATGGAATATCGAGCAAGGAGTTCACCTAATTAGGAGCTGATGTCTTCGTCTTTCTCTACTCGATGATAACTTTAACAAAACGCTGGCATTTCTATAAATAAATAAACTACGTGGAATGCTCAAATGATTGTCTTGCAATTGTAGCTTTCGATAAACTTCAAATCTACTCCAATCCGGCGGCTGAGCTCTGTATATTTAATACAGTAAAGTGAACTTTTTGAAAATGCTAAGTCGAATATTTACCGAAAAATATAGTGAACTTTCAGGGGATTGGAATGCGCGGAAACCGATACCATTTAGTTATGCGCTCGTTCAAAGTTAATTCTAAAATAGTGTTTTGTGTTTTACTAATATTTCGCCCCCGTGCATGCCTGGTGTCGACATCTAGATTGGCAATGAAGGTGGAAATTAAATATTACATCATATGGAGAATTCATAAAAAATAATTCTAAAGTATTTCTAAAAGTATTTTTTATTTGTATTACTACTATATGACAATATGCGTATGTAATTTATAAAAAAAATAACAAAAATAAACAGTTTTAAGTACGTCTATTTAGACACTTTCTTTATTTTACGGTAATACATTTAGTTTCAAAGCATTGTTTAAATTTTCTCTAATTACTTTTTAATTTCTATCAAGTATACTTAACAATATATTCTTTGCCTCAATTCATTGCCAAAATTTATGAAGTATAAGAATTAAGAAGCATTTACCACATAATAAATTTTTCCTAAGAAATGGAAGTAATAAATCCAAACATTAATTGGAGGACCGAATGCAATAACCCCGCTTAATCTATCGTAAGCGCGTGGAAGAATTGGGCATAAATATTATCTTGTAATCTATAGTAAAGCCTAGAAATGTTTGCCTCAATGCAATGAAATTTTTCGACTCAAAATTGTGGAATATGTTGCTATTATACTGACTCGAAACTTTGCCTCGAAATTTTCATAGTTCAACGAATTATTTTATCTAAAAAGATTAATTTATTCATAATATGGTTGATAAAACAGTTTGGTCTGCAAAAGGTATTAGGACTATCTATGCATTAACTGATCATTGATATTTATTAACAACAAAATAATTCAAAAGCATATCACATAATTAAAATTTGACGAAAAGTAGTTGATTCGATTATTTTCTGAAGCACCACTTGCAAAATAAAATTAAATGTATATACCTATAATAGTTATTATTACAATTAAAAATTATGCTACTATATTGCAAACTGGACTTATTTATAAATAAACGATCGAAACAATTCCGGCTTTGAGCCGGTGATAAAGAATCGGATTGTTATTGTGCATACGTTCCATCATGATATTTTAATCAAGTACTTAATTTTATGGTTAATAATATAACCGACTACGACATAACAACTTCACCTTGAAATCCAAGAAAAATTATTTGCATACGAAAATTAGTTATGATATTTTATATTACTTTTTAACAATTCATAAAGATTGTTAAATACTTGTTTATCAAACGTAATTTGAAACGTTCTATACAATGAGTAAGTTTCTATAGCAACGTTGATTCAACATTTGTTTAATGTATCGTACGTGCTGTGTGGGAAGACACTATACATTTTTTCATTTTTGAAAATATTTTTAATTATTATTCTTATAGTATTACTGTAATATTTACAGTATTTTTATAGTACTTTTGGTAAAATATACTTTCATATATACATATAAAGTGTTCAATGTGTGAAATACATACTTTCTTGACCAGTAGGTTTAAAAAGTTGTACTGGTTATGTATAATCTACATATAATTTAATATATTTTATTTATATTTTGTATATAGCTGTTATCCAAAAATCGCCATTTCAATCAATTATAAGTTTGTATTAATTTAACATACAAAATTAGGTATACTTCATTTAATTTACTTACGAATTCATGTAAATAAATAAAATAAAACTTTACATGATTATGTTTACTTTATACGTCTTGAATACTCGGCTGGCTATAGAGAGACTGAAATTACCAAATTTTTTATACTTTATATACTTTTTATAAATGTAAATATTATAAAACAAAACAGAGATATCTGCGCGCGCATAATACTTAGAACATGGATGCCGTTTCATTTATATTGTCAGTTATACTTATAACGTGCTCTCTATTGTTTGATCGTTAAAAACAAGCTAGATCTTGTTATTAAATAAACAATACGTTTTTACTTCAGATGTGCTCATCATGGAGAACAATATGCCAGAAAGTATAAAAATTGAGCCAGTCGTCGAGCCGAAAAAGGAGATCGACGTAAGTTTCATGCCTTGGAGCGGTTGTGGTGTTGATGGCTACGCACATAACCTTACAATAATACGTTCTACCAACGATATTAAAAAAAATATTATGTTTATAATAATGTTAGATGTATTTCTTGCTTTTTCTTGACATCAATAATTACTTATTTCTAAAACTAATTTTCTCTTCGATTGACAATTATTTTTTACCATGTTTAGAGGACTTAAAAAAATTCATTTTTTGATAAATGTCATTCAATGATAACTAAGTTCCAATAATTAATATTGCAATTATAATACATAAATCTTATAACTAAAATAAATCTATTGAAAATACTTATTTTATATTTAAGCTTCAAATTCATATAGATAAGTTTAAAGACTATTTAATCATTTTTCTACTCCTTTGAATCATTTCGCATTACTATTAATATCATTTTCAATTATCATCACTAAAATAATAATTAACATTATGTTTATTTGCAGTCGATACCATCAGTAGCTCCAACCAAAGAAAAGCGCAATGGCAAAGATGAGAAATCGAGAAAAAAGGATGATAAGAGCATAGAGCAGATTTTGAAAAGTCTAAGTGGCTTAGAAACACCAGAAGAAAAGTTATCTGCTCTGTGTAAAAAGTACTTAGAAGTCATCGATGAAAATCGTAAGTTGCAAGCAACTCTTAAGCAAACTGATAAAAAAGTATTGCTAATTCAGCGAGAAAAGGATCAGCTCCAGTCAGAAAAAAGTAAATCAGTATTGACAAGGAGTAGGCTTGAAAATCTATGCCGTGAACTGCAGAGACAAAATAAGGCAGTAAAAGAAGAAAGCCTCTTAAAAATAAGAGAAGAAGAGGAAAAAAGGAAAGAAGTTTCAGCTAAGTTTCAGAGTACTTTAGCAGAAATCACAGCGTTGATGGCTGAAACTGATGATAAGAATGTAAAATTACACGAAGATAATATTGAAATACACAAGAAATTTAAGTCAGTTTTCGATGAAATGGATATAAGGGAACAGCATTTTGAAGGAATGCATCAAATGATGAAGCATGAACTTCAAGTTGCTGAAGCAAAGCTTGGTAAAGTTACTTTAGAAATGACAGAGGAGAAAGAATCGCTTTTAAAAGAAAAAAATCAACTTTTACTTGTAAGTACAGATATTAAAGTAATTATAAATTTAAGTAGTAACGCCATCATTAATTTTTAACAGAGTTATAAATTTACATATTTTTGTAGAAATTAACTGAGTACCAAACTCGAATACGTGATATGCAAACAGTTGAAGCAAACTTACGCAGCCAAATTAACATGTACACAGATAAGTACGATGAATTCCAAACTGCCTTGACTAAGAGTAATGAAGTTTTTGGAGGATTTAACGAAGAAATGGAAAAAGTATGTGTAATATTTAATATTATAAAGTAGTGTATAACTTTAATTTTTCTGTGGATTTATTTTTATACTCTAAATTAATATCTGAATGTTTTCTTTTACTTTAATTAATTTTATTCCAATTTTTTTATTCAACATCTTTGTTTTATTTTAAGTCTACAAAAAATTTTAAAATTAAAATATATCTATTCCATATATTATTTGAATGTATAATATATGAATATAATATTTTTAAATAATTTCAGTTGTGTATACTTTTAAAAATGTGTTGATAGTTTATTTATTTATTCTTTCAATTTGATTATTAAACATTATTTTCAACAGATGTCTAAAAAGATTTTAAAGTTGGAGAAGGAAACAAGTGTATGGAAATTACGTTGGGAGAAGAGTCATACTGCTCTAATAGACATGGCAGCAGATAAACAAACTAGAGATAATGAAATTGCTACTTTGAATAGAAAATGTTCACGTCTGCAAGATCTTTGTAAAGTGTTCCAGGAAGAAAGAAGTACTCTTTTAGCTCAATTAAAAGAAAAATCTAACCAAATTGATTCAAATACTGATGAATCAATAAAAATCGCAGGCAATCAGAAACTTATTGAAAGTGTTGAAAATGCTGTGGAAGATCCAGCAGTAAATGGATCGAATCCTTTAGATAACATAAATGCCAAAGTAGAGGAAACCAAAGAACCAAAGACTGAAACCACTTGTTCTATAACTAAATCTACTGAAGTAAATGTAAGTAAATCGAGTAAAGAAAATGTGAATTCTAATACAGGTTTACCATCAGAAGAAAAAGTGAATGAAAGAAATACGGAAGATGTTAGTACTAAGACTGTAAATAGCGAAGATGAAAAAAGACTTATAGAAAATGTACCTGTAAAAGAAGAATCTCAACTAATCAATAGTGTTATTGAAGTAAATAACGAAGAAATTCCCTTAGAATGTGAGAAAGAAGTGAAAATTCAACAAGTGCCTAATCAAACACAAGAATTAATCCAAACTGAAACTGTAGTATGTACTAATCAGTTGATAGAACCATTTAAAGTAGAATGTCAGGAAGAAACTAATGATAATGTTTCAAATACTCCAGATATAATTAAGTGCACTAATAAATCAACAGTTAGCGATAAACCAGAAAATATAGAGAAATCAGAGATTTCGGAGATTAAGGATGCACCTAAAGTAGAAAGTCAACTTGTAAAAGCAGATAAAATAGTACCAAATGGAGAAATTCACTCTAATCCTGTGACAAATAAGAAACATAAGGTAAAAATTTAATAATTCTTCAGTTTGTTAAAATTGAATTGAATTAAAAAATAAAGAAAGAAAGAGAAATAGATAATTTTGTTGATAACGAACTCAAAGATCGTATTCTGGGATATAATGAAAAATATGTATTATTTATAATTTATATAGGGACATTAAGAAAAATTCAACTTGATTTCAAATTAAATAAATAATATACAAAAAATTTAGTATGTTCTTTACCAAATAATTTAATTTAAAGTGATTTTGAAGAAGTCCACCGCTACTTTACGACCCTATTTAGTTTCCTACACAAATAATATGTAGATGTTTTAATTAAATTTTTATTTTCAGGAAGGGAAGAGGAAGAGAAAATAAAAATTAGTGCACTTCAAATAAAATGCATCTTCAAGTGATGTAGCGAAATAACTTCAGAACCAAAAGTCTATCCAGTAGATCCCACTGATATTGAGTGTGAATCTTTTAGCTTTGGAAACTTTTGATGAGTGAGATGTTTATATACATAAGTGTTCTTTTTACAATTAAGTTGCTCATTGATCTCAAATCAATGTGTTTTTGGAAAGTCTCGAAATAGACTCCATCAAGAAGTACATCCTTCAATAGTAGTTCCTGTATTTTATGAACAATTGATGATAATTACCATTGAGTTTATTTACATATCTTAAACTACTTAACAAAACTCTAAAGGAGGATCACAAGAAATATATAATTTATTTTACACAAACCATTTTATTTCTTGTTTTTTAAATTGTACGCAAATTAACAAATTACACACTAATTTATAAATTTTAAAAATGATTATATATTATTACCAAGTATTAATATACAATATTTGATAGCCTCCTTTTTTGTGTTAATTAATAATTATATAACTTATAAATTTTAACGTTCATAACTGCTCGTTAAATAAGTTGACTTCATAGACTAAAAGTGTATTTATTTATTTTTTATTTTCATGTTCAGTAACTATAACTAATTTTTCTCTTTGAAATAATCATTTTTTTACATCTAATCGCACGAGAAAATAATTTTTGGATTATTTCATATCATTCAAATATGACACTTACACATAGTTGAAACTAGCATAAAAAGAAATGTAGTAATTTTGAAAATTATTTGTACATAAAATAAAAGAATAATTCAATCTAACCATACAGTGTATTTATTCAATAAATGAATCACCTTATACATTTCTATTATTTAGGAAAATTCTGTTTCTAAAACAATGTATTATTCCTCAATTTATTTAACCCCAAAGCTGAATTAAATATAAACATTTTATAACTACGTTTTAAAACTTATGGTCGAAATGAGTTTTCAATAAAAAAACAAGATTTACTTGGTCAAAGATGAATTAGTAATATGATTGATTATCACGTCTTATTGGTGAAAATCCTTACAAGTATATTTACTTACCGTCATTTGCAGATTCATACTTAATTATCTAGCTTCGATTATTATTATTGTATCATTTTGATCGTTAAGCGACTTTTTAGAGACAAGGACTCAGACTACCAAGAATAATGCTCAACTTTATAATTAATGAAATATTGAAAATGAACGAAATTAGTACGAAACTGAAAATATCGGTAAGTATAATCATATAGTGTCACTTAAAATATCAGTTGTACCCTTGTATGTTAATTTTAGGTAACAATAATCCTGTGTTGTCTGTGTTGTTAAAATAAAGAAAAAAAATTACCCTTTCATAACGAAACAGAATCATAGATCAGTTATCAATCAACTTCCGTACTTGTCAATACAATAAGAATAACGGATTTGAAAAACAATTATTTAAATTTATTACTTAACTTATAAAACTAAATTAAATTAAACTAAAACTTATTTTTTATGGGTTGTTAAGATCATCAATTATGAATGAGAAGTACATTCTATAATTCAAAACTGCTTATTTGAACGACCAATAGCTCACTAGACTTTAGTTCTTGATTATAGGCAATAATTTAGTATTAAATATTATTTTAATAAAAAAAGGTTCTACATGTGTTTTTAATCTTGCTATGAATTTAAAACTTGCTGTATATATTAAAAATAGATTCGTCCCAAAGTTATCAACGGTTAAAATACACGTAAAAATAAAGTTAAAAGCAGACGAAAATCAGTGAATCTTTTATTGTTATTATTCTGGGTACTTTATGATCGAAATTTAAATCAATGTTTAAGAAACTTATACATGTAGGAAATATAATAATATCATTGACGATATTTACGAAATTTAAAAATTGATTGAAACGAAAAGTAAGTTATAGAAACCTGTAGCCGACTGGCATCTTCTCCTCCCTGGCCGTTAATTACAGTACATCTTTGATTACTAATTACAATCGCAAAGCAAATAATTCCAAGTGCTATGTATCAATTAAGTAGAAACTATCCTTCGCTTCGATTCTTTTAATTAAACGATAAAGTATACAATTAACGAAAAACAAACAATTATCAATTAAGATTCACATTTCGTTGTGAAATGACTTTCTACGAATTTTTAAAAAAGTAAATAAAAAATTTACATTCATTCATTTCAGTTACTAAAGGTGATAGTAAAACTGTGTTATTAGCAATCACACTGACATAGAAAGTATATAATAGGTTGAAGTAGAAAATGGACGAGCCTAGTCAGCCATGTAGACATTCAATAAGTACTTATTATAATATAATAATGCTTATAAGCGTTTTACGTTATGATTAACCAAAACTAATGAAAAGTCGACAATTATTACCGATCCCACTGGTACTTCAAACTTGTGACTTTCATATACGCTATTTCAATTTCATATAAATTCACTCTTATTCGAAGAAATCGATCCCACTAATGAAGAAATACGCTTGATGAAATCGACAATCGATGCGCTTATACTCTTAATTTTAATAATTCAGCGAACTTTCTAAATCCAACGGATGACAATCAATCCAAGGAGACTAAAGCCTACGCTTAAAGATCTTGGACCGCATATTCAATATTTCTCAAAAAAAGCTCGATTTATTTATCCAGAAAATTTTATCTGCAGGCCATTTTCTATATAAAAACTTGAATCTTTCAAATAACTTTGACACCCCTTTCTTAAAATACGTCAACGTTTACAAATTCCAATCCCGCTCCTACGAATCAACAGTTTCTTATACTATTACAGTCTACCCTTGAACTTCCCTCCCGACAATCGCTCAACAAAATTACCCCTACATACACATAAACATAACCGACCCTTATCAAACCATTACCAACTCCGATTCTTTTCTCTCTCAGGGCTAAACCTTCTCCTCCCCAGCTCATCTCATTTTTCCGGTAGTTCAATAGAAGCTACAATACACACGATCTCACGTATACGCACACGCGTGCGCGTCTGTACACACACACACACACACGCACACATACGCGTCGATCCCGTTATCGGCCCATACCGGCGGTAAGCGCGCGAGTGGGTCAGGTCGGCACTTCTCTCTCTCTCTCTCTCTCTCTCTTCGTTCTGGCGACTTTTTCCTCGTCCTTCTTCTTAACTCCTTGGGCAGAAGTTTAAAAATCCCCGCGAGCACAGCGCGAATCGCAGCGTCGGACAATGGACGTTTGAAAAAGGTGGCGAACGGGAATTATAAAGGAGAGCATCGGAGGTCGTGTATATATGTATATATATATATATATATACAGGACGAAAAAAGTCCCATCGATGGCAATAAAACTCCTTAGCTTCGTGGAACCTCAATTATATGCACACTGCAGGAGATCCCGTAATTACATCGCCGAGCTATATCGTCTATTGCTTGAGATATATACTTTTTACACAATGTTTCCCTACCACGCTTTTCTTTGTCCATCTCTGCGCTACAGTCTCTCTTTCTTTCTCTCGGTCGGTTTATCGCCCAGCTGGCCCCGAGTAGAGAGAGAGAGAGAGAGAGAGAAAGAGCAGCAGCAGCAGCAGCAGGCGAGACTCGGGGCCCGCGATGTTGTCGAAGGCAGTGGCAGTGGTGGTGGCTGGTGGTGGGGCCCAGTTCACCTTCTCTCTCTCTTTCTCGAAAGCGCGCGCGACCGAGCCTCGAGACGCATCGGGCATCATACGGTATCAGTGCCTGTCTAGCACGCGCGACCACCTGTTATACCAACGCACACACATAGACAGACAGAGAGAGAGAGATACTCTTTCGCCTCGTCCGAGCAACCATTATTTATCCGACTCTGTTCCGCGCTGGACGTATCGCGACGGTTTTCCATAGATAATAGTGTCCACTTTTTTTTTTTTTTTTTTGTTTTGGTGCGAAGAGAAGGAGGGCGAGACGATATCGGCGATTCGGTAAAACTGGACCGGCGAACATGAAGATCGCCACGACGCTGTTCCTCTTCGTTGTCGTCGGTATGTAAAACACCCTTGTTCGAATCATTGATAAAGAGTTGTGTGTGCTATTTTTTTTTAAGTCTCGAATATATACGTTTAAGAATCAAGGTTGAAAGCAAACTCGCGCTTGCACTTTTTACTTTCGAGTCGTGCTCGATCGATACGGATTTCAACCTACTTTTGGACTGTGTGTGACCGCCCACTGATAGGTCCGTGTATGCCATAACGATTATAGAGAAATTTCAGAAACGATTTGGACGGGGTTGCTGACGATTTTACAGGCGTTATTATATACGTGAAGATGTAGATGGCGGGAAATGGTACCGTGTTGAATTTCAAGTCGCTGAATTGTTATTCGGTAAAAGGGTTACATCTGCTTGACACTTGAATTTTGGTTGTTTCATGGTTACTTATACGAAATTGGGTAAAACTTTAATTTTGCAGGTTGCATTTTCTTTGCCAACTTTCAATTCTAAATCTGATTGAGAACATGCGTTTCATTTACTTGGGTGATTTTTAAAGAGTTGCTAAAGAGGGTCAATTACAAATTTTAAATTTCCCGCCCAACATTTCGCCGACCGAGAAGTAAATAATTCGTATTAATTAAAAATACTTTAAATTCGACAAATCCTGAATGCAGTTGTTCTTCGTCTATGAATTATTTATCATTTGATAAAGTTTCAAGTAAATACTTCAATGAAACCTTCAAAAATTCTTGTTTCGAAATGAGTGAATTTTTTCGGAACGAGAATTTTTGAAGCTGTTAATGAAATATTCACTTGAAAATTTAACATACGATTGATAATTCATAGACAAAGTGAACCTTGGTTTGGATTAAGATAATTTCAAGTATTTATTAAGTTACAACTAATTATTCAAAATCCGGTGGGTAAAATGGTTCAGTGGTAACGGTTGGACTTTGACTTTAAGATTATGTTATTCATGTATGGTTTTATTAGTATGTTATTATTTGCCGATAGAAATGATTACGAAATTCCGCTCCCTGGATACCTTAACAATGGTACAATCCAGTATATGGACACATGTAAATATCAACTTTTACAGGTGTCCATGTATTGAATGTCCAGGGGATAGGACTTTAATCTTAAATACAATAGCATCTCAAAATTTGGTTTTTCTTGATTGACTTATTTGTATTTTTTAATTCTAATGTTTCTATCTTTATATATATATATATGTGTCAAATATAACAGCATTATGCATAACTAAAAGAACACAACAGTATACAGTAGACAAAGATTATTAGAATAGATTTTGAAACTTTGAAACCCTCGTTGAAACCGCTTGTAGCAAACATTGAAAATCACCTACATATGAGTCCGATTTCACTGCATTTTAATCGAACACAATATTTGCATGAAAATTATGAAACACGAAGTAAATGCGATCCACAAACTCTATAAGTGAACAAATTCCCAAGAATAATGAAAAAACTGCCATGGATCCAATCGTGAAACAGCTTCAAATTTTATACAATACCGATCAAGTGGATTGAAATTCGTTGCGAACTCGATCGTCTTATGCGAATCCATTTATCGAAAGTACCGGTAAAATCAGTCAACCTCACGAATTTCTGAAAATTTCCTGAGAAAACCCATACCGCGTACATACAACGCTTCGCTTTCTTTCGTCGAGCTGATGAGCTAGTTCTTATTTTTTCCTTCAATTGGTCAGTGGTATAACGACATGTAACAGTAAAGCGTTTCTCGTTAATCATGCCGGTCGATGTCTATCCCTGTATGCGTGGGTGCTCTGCTGCTGCCGGTGCGCGGCTTAATGAACAGTAATTTTACGACTAAGCGAAATAATCTCGCGTTTTGTTTTTCGCGTTTCGGCTCAACGTAATTGAAAATACACTCGGTTTCCTGTTTGATTCAGTAACCAATTGCAGGACGCTTGTTAGAACTCACCCGGCAAAATTTGATTTTCGAGCTAGATATCTGGGAATTTTTAATATTAATTACATCATCAATCGATTAAATCATTGGTATTGTTACGTAATCTTTGCATTGTTAAATTAGTATAAATTGTTTCTCTAAACGTCCCCTAATCCATCTCTATTACGATACAATTTTTGTTCATCTACCAAACGTGTTACAGAACCGCAAAATCCTTTCGCGGTTTTTTAGCTTCAAAGCGAGTTTGCTTCCGACCTCGACTAAACAGTGTAAACAATCAACATATATCTTTCACAATGCGATTTCGCTTCTATCTGTTCATCGATTCAGCGATTTGCTCAATAATGGAATCCGATAAGCCACAGAATGCACGAAGATTTCGCTAAATTACGAGTGAAAGTTTATAAATTGAGCGGGAATTCAAAACGAGAGGCATATAACCTGACTGGCCCAACCTTTGAATCAAATCGTTCCGAGCATTATTTGATTCAGTTGTAGGTCAAATGCACCGGTCATGACAACTTTCAATTTCCACTTATTTTAAGGGGACGGCCTCCTTAGAATCTTTAACGTGCATATTATTTGAACATGATTTTGAATATTTTATTGCCAAGTTTACGATCTGGCTCTGATATCTTGCTATGTTAAGTACGCATTTGGTCTGCAGCTGGTTGAGATGCAGCGAACAAGATGTATTAAGTGAATGATTACGTAAATTATTGGTAGTTGAATATTGTTTACACTATTTGAGATAGGCTTAAATTACAACTATTAGATGTAAAAGACTGTAATCGTATATTAATGCATAAAGGATCGCTATGTTTTATGGAATTGAAGAAGATTGTATGAACGATGATGTAGCTGTATTAAATGTCTAATTTTGGAGTAATCAAATCTCGCTTATTATAACGCAGCGCTAATTCATTCATCATCGTTAAAGTCACTTCGAGCATCTTCAGCGTAATTAAAGTAATCAACAGGTATCGTGGGGAGTTAACACTCAGTTAACCGACGATTGTTGCATTAGCATTGTGCGGTTGTTGATTTATTTAATGAGCTAGTATACACTATTAAGTTATTTGAAATCCCAACTGTTTTTTTTTCTTTATACATTTGAATTTAAGAAAAGATTTTTTATGCATTAATCTGTACAATACATTGTACCATTGGTATCAAATATTTCAGATCATAGTTAGAAAAATTGAAGTTATGCTTTGCTGTCTAATGTTTTATATTTAAAGTTATTTATGTAAATACAAATTTGTTTCAACCGATAAATCAATTTAACTCAGAGCAAATGAACTCAAATTTATTTAAATATTGCTGTAATGGTACAATGTATAATTTACTTGTAATTGTAGAATATTTTATAATTTACATATTGTATTACAATTATAACTATAATGAAATTTATATATATATATATATAAATCTCATCTGTATGTATCATAATATTGGGTATGAGATTTCTGAAAGGTCTTTGGGCATCTATTTTTATGTAATATATCCATGTATAAATATATACTGTGCTATTAATTTCTGACTTCTTGACTGACTGATTACTTTTTCTACAGTCTCTTATTAATATCTGACTCTTCTTCTTATTTTTATACTAACGAATCTCAGTAGTTATTTATATATTAGACTTTTGTAAGCCTTAGTGTACATAATTTATCATGAAAATATGTATATACAATATAAATAAAAAATCGAAAAACAGGAGCAGATAAAACTGTAGATTATCATACTCATCAAAGAAGCAAATAATTACCATACAAGGAGCATTAATACTCAATGAATAAAATTTCATCTCATCATAATTAATACAAGATAGGCTTTTATATTAGGTCATAGATTTGCGTAATATCAAATAGTCTGCCTTTAAAAAAAAAATGAAGGAAAATATGTTAGTTCATCCCATCGAATCGTATTGATTAGAAAGATTACGTCAATAGTCCAGCGATTATAAATCTCAATAAAGTAAAAAGTGTCCTTATATAATGGGTCCATTAACATCTTGTGCAGCCTCTGGAACCATAATCAATAATCCAATGTATATATAAAGTTTACGCTAAAGAATATTCTAAATAAGACAAGAAAAATTAACGTCACGAAGGAGACATAGGTATAATTAGCGTTCATATTTCGTGATAATTTCTCAATTTGGACAAGACAATGAAGATAGTTTTTAAATTACAAACCACAATCTCTAGTGAATAATAATAATCTAATTAATGATCGATTTGTAATCCGATTTTATGGTTCCCGACATTTTGCTCGATTATTTAAGTATAAACCAATGCGTTTTTAATCGAAATAGAACCCAAGACTTTAGCCTACGCGCGTTAAGTAATTTTACGCGCTATTACAAGCAGCGAACGCACTGAATCAGGTACATTGCTCAAACGGATACTTTCTGCAAGAAGCGTTTTAATTGATACCGAGGCTGCGGAATGTTTTTTTCCCGTCCGCGGGATAATCGCATATCTATCATTGAAATGAAAGAAAAGAGCTCAGGAAAGGAGAGAAGAGTTAGGGAAAAAATTGATTTGAATGCCATATACTCACTTGCAAAAATGTATAATTTAATCACGGCAATAAACTAATCTATTTTCTCTGATAGAAATGGCTTTATTATATTGTGCTTTAACGTAAGTAGATTGGGATTGAGAAACTAAAAAAAACTACTAAACGCAAAGAATATTTATATCGTGATCGATTTATCTGTTATATGAAAAACGCGCTATTAGATAAGAGTGGCAATATTTGTAAAAGACATCAGTTATTGTTTTAATTAAAGAAACGTATGTAACTTGTGGCCATTTCATTGATAATGCATTATGATCTTAAATTTTGCTGACGCTATATTAGCATCGTTGCTAAACAACTGAATATAGATTTTAGAAAATGATAAATTCAAGAATTCGTCACTGTCGCTATTCGTTTTGTGCAGAACTGTTATTCAAAACTAATAGTTGAAATTTTCATTTGAGTTTTTCACTACCAGACCGTCGAACAGGAAATTTATTTTCCACTGTTGGATTACTCTGGATAAATAAATAAAAATAAAAAAAATCAATATTAATTCACATGTATCATTCGGTTAAATTAAGATCGATCTAATGGAGAATCAAAGATCCGAGAAATATATTGATAAGCGCGTCGCATGTTATAAAGTAGACTATGAAAATGACACGCTTTATAACGCATGAAAACGATCAGCGAATTGCGAGATGCTACTAGAATATTATGCAGGTGTGCGTTTGGCTGGATGATTTCAATTGGAAAGTGCGAAAATACTAGTTTCCAGAGTAACGAGCACGCGAATATCACCTATTGGTGGGGTTAGTCAAGGCTAGAAAAAGAGAGAAAGAGTGAAAAAAGAAGATGATTATGAAAAATGGGACGACATCGAAAGTTAATTATTGCATCGTCAACATGTGTAATCGTACGTGTATTCGAGTGTCGCCGAAGTAAAAGAGAGTGAGAGAAAGAGAGAGAGAGAGAGAGAGAGAGAGAGATTGGCGGTGAAAACTGATGAAACCGGTGACTTTTTTTTCCTCTCTGTACCTCCCCTAGATAATTGCACCTGTGTCATGTCAAACCTATGCTCGAGCGTATATACGTGCAGTTTTGCCGGTGATATTTTAGAAGAAAAACGGAAGGAATGGTCGCGCTACGCGTACATGCTAATCATACGTAACAATCACGCGATGTTGCGAGTTTATTGGGAAAAGTGAAGGCTCGGGCATGTAAGGATTGCATTTCTATATCTGCGGCTAAAGAAAAATAGTTTGTTAACTACGAACTCATGATTCTTGAATCTTTCTATTTTTCACGATATTAAAATAATATTAAAATCGAGATTAAGACCTTTTGACCGTAGCTAATTGCTTTTCCGAATTGCATATACTCTTTCAAAACGATGTTTTTCCACTTCGCTCTTGCACTTCATAAACAATTCACAGAAAATGAGCTTCGTTTGGGTGTTTTACCACTCGTGCGACTATTATGCAGCAAGTTTCGGTACATTCGACTATTTAGATAAGTAGTACGTGTTTCGCTGTAAAATAACGGATTTATCATCGACCGTAAATTGTTGTCGGTTTTCCTAAATTTGAATAAATATGATTTTCTAAGAATACGCACATGAAATACGTACCCCATTTACGAGAATATTTAGATTACATGAAAAAGCTAAGGTAATATTTTGTCAAATTACATACGTATGTAATCGTGAATAATAATAATAATTCTTAATGCAGTAAAAAATTCTTTGGTTTAAAATGCATAGAAATAGTGTATACCGACAGCTTGTGATTATAAACATTTACGAAATATTTCACAATTATTTAAATAAGATAAATAATGAATATTGTTACAAGACGGGTTTCAATTAACTTCTTATGATTAAATTTCGCCGACTGAGCATAATAATATGTAAGAGCGCCTAAAAGCAAAGTATCTAGAAGATCGATTGTCGTTCATAAACTCTCACATTCGCAGAATGACATAAGCTTAGTACAACGATTAATAATCAAAGAAAAACGTTAAAACCAAACGTTAATAACGCCCAACCATAGTTAAACTCGTGATCCGGTCGATTTCCCCGATAATCGGTAGGTATAACAATCCACAAAATGCAAGAAAATGCACACTAAGCAGTTTTCAAATTCTCACCACCGCGGCTAAAAGCTAATTAACCGCCCAATGAATAAAGAAATTTTCAATGTCTCTCGTTTACAAAAGTGCTCGGTAATGGTAGGCAATCCTATCACGAATTCGTCCAAATGGAATATTTTTCTCTGAAAACGATTGATACTTTCTAGGCGACCGCGATAGCAACTGGCAGGTGGCGAAGAAATTTACGATTTTACGATAAAATTGCACAGCTGATTCGTACCTTTCTATAGAGGAAAAGTTTTTCTGGTTTGGCCGTTGTATACTATGAGATACGGAGATCGAATTTAGCCGTAATAAAGTTATAAGATTTTATTGTGGCTGTTTCGAAATGCGATTTTGCGCTAATGCGAAGAATCAATAAAAATGTATTGGAGAATCGGTGGTTTCATCATTCTTGCTCATAAGCAAACATTAATTTATCCATTGTTTGCTAATTTGATAATGGACAGTTTTTGAATATCTCCTTTTGTATTTTTAACACTCTTTTCATCATGCAGTTAAGTAATCGTTTTATTGACAAACTTGCAAGACCAATTATATTTTTGACTATATTCTATGCCATTAAATATTTATGAATTTGACAGTACAGTAATTTGTACTTCTTACTTTGATTACAGGTAATATTAGCTTCCATTTCATTTTTAAATTTTTGCCCTATTTGATTGGTATTATAAAATTCATCAGCTATCAATCATGATTAATGATATACATGTCACATAATGGAAATAAATGTTGTGCAAGGAACAAAAATAATCTTATGTCCGATTCCGTAACGTTTGTACTTAACAAAAAATCTATAAAATAATTTTTGTATATAAAAAAAAAACTGACTCTATGATTAATCAAATCACAACACTCGCGAACTGATAAAAGCAATTTGCATTTCTTCTCATATAAACCATGAAAAGAAATTTTTTAATCTATACACAAGGTTCCACGTCGTAGTCCTAAATTACTTGGGACTTGTCTTGAGCGTCGCTACGGTTTCGCGGTTGCTAATCTTTTGCGAACGTATACTAGTTAGTATACCGGTTTTCCTTCTATGTGTGAGAATGTAAAAAATTTCGCTTGAGGGGCGTTCGTTCGGGTCACCGTTGTTTCTATAATTCCCCTCGAGAGATGATAATAACATTTTTAGGCTTCGCACGTGTTATTTTTTAGATGCTACCTGTACATCTTTCATTTTCTTTCATCAACAACTCTCTTTTTTAATTTTAATTAGAGCAGCGTCCCTATAAAATATGTTGCTTAGAAAATCATAAAGTGTGGTAAAAACTTTGATAAAAGTGATATTTAGGTCGTACTTATGGTTAAAAAGTTAACCGACCACTTAATTCGAGTGTTACTTTTAGCGCCACATCATTATACAGACTAGTTTTTCTCAGTACAAGCATTACATATTTCATAATCAGTTCTAATTTTTATTTAAATCGCTGCAGAACTGTATATACTATACACAAATTTGTATAAATACCAATAGCTTATACATTTGTACGGTAAATACATACAATTAGTGTACCGATGCGATTGAACTAAAAATTATTCCCTTTTATTGTAAGAATTTATCTGATCAATTATTGTATAGAAAGATTATACTTAAACTCTTCTCTAAAATAAATTCTCATTCTTGTTAATTAAAATGCATTTATAGTAAAATAGTTATCAAATAAAAAGAAATTAACAGTTTAATATTATCATAAATGCACTTTATAAATGCGTACACGTACGGATTAAAATATTAAAAAATTTCTATAATTAAGACTTTTAAGCTGCATTAAACTTCACCTCTCAACTTTATTCATATATTGTCCGTACATATTCGCGGTTAAAATTTCACTTAGCATCAGGTGATTCACTCATTAGAAAATGAACCAGCAACTGCACGATCGAAAGCCAGTTTATAGTTATATACTTTCCAACCAGAACGACAATCCTCCGCACTGTTTTCATTTTCATGAAAGTAAGAAAATCCAGCATAATATGCGATACTAAACCTTAAAAAAAAAAAATTTTGTTGCCTCCTCAACGTCAGTCTCAAAAATCACTCGATTTCTTTTACCGTACCTCTGCAACAATCGACCTAAAAGCGAATCCCATTCAACTTTATTTATTACATTAAATTCTCATTAGCTCGATTGGGCTATACCTATCCCCGAATAAGAAACCAAGAGGACCGTTAAAACGTACAAGAAAACTGTGTCGAGCCCAATAAAATGTCAGCCTCTAAAAAAACAACTATAAACTTGTACAGATCGCCGAATAATAGCCGAGATAATAGTCGCTGTATACACGCACACAAATTTCAAAGCGAATACTTGAATAAACACGTGTGTAGTCGAATGCTCATCGATTAGCATACGAAGATTTTCGCTGCGCTCGATTTCCGTTACGAAAGCCCATGCGCTCACTCGGACGCACACACACACACACACACACATGTGATTCCGTGGGACGTTTTGAGAAGCGACGGCGGCGGCGGCGGCGGCGGCGGCGGCAGCGGCGAGAGGGACTCTTGACTCCCAAGCTCGAGCCGCGTCAAGCAAAGTGGGTCACTAGGCTATACGCTCGCCGCGGTCGCCACCTTAGTTTAGCGCCAATATTCAGCCGGCCATCCTCCTCTGATTCGACGAGGAGAGGAATTTCCGGAAGTTCGATGTCTCGCTCGCTCGCTCGCGCGCGCGCGTTTCAACGATTTTTTCGGACGACGCGAGAGAACGGTCTTCGTCATCGTTGTCTTCGGCGAGTCATCGTTATTGCTTGCGCCGAGATTCGGCACGCGAGATTTTGCAAGAAAGTGCTGAATTCGTTATTTTTACAATTCGAATGAGATTTATAAAGTTTCGGATGCGGCGTGTAAACGCGTTGCGCTTCGATGATTTTCTAGTTTGAGAAGACTACGGGATCGGCCAATTTTATGAAATTGAAATGATTGCAGCCGATATCTAGACAACTTTTTGAATTGTTTTCCTAATTTCAAAAAATGACAGGATCTAAATAAAGTTTTGTTGACATCGAAATGATTGCAAAATCGGCATCCCAAAATTCATGGTCCCCTCGTATAAGTACTTGTCGATATTTTTTAGGAAGGGTATATATTTATGAATACGCTCTAAATTTTAAAGCTAAGAAAAACTTTAATGATCGTAAAACAGCAGTATATTTTAATTTTCTACAGAACGCACAGAATTTACAGAGTACACAAAGTAATTAAGCGTTTGTTTACTTTGATAATAAAATACGCTACCAACTAACATGCTTTATGCTACAAAGCAATCACTTGTTATTTATTACAATGGAACTGTTTGGTATAACTTCCCAGAATACATAACTATGGAAATACAACTTCGAAAATAATAACATGCATTTCATTATTAATTTGAGATTCGGAATATTTTTATAAAACAAAAAAAAATATATATATTTACTCCATTTAAAAAACGTGTACAATTCTACTTAATTTATTAATTGCTGTGATAAAGAACCTATTTGTTAAGGCTGTAATTGAATTGCTGCAAGCTACTCCATTTGAATCCCAAATAAGCGCAAACCTTATTAATTAGACAGAACCACTAGAAGCAAGCCAGAGCAAATAAAGCAGAATAAAATGTGCGGGAAGTGGTGACCTTAAAAAGACGGTCGGATCTACCGCAAAATATTCGCTTTTGCCCAGTATACGTATATATGTATAGAAATATAAAACAGGAGGCGCAGAACCGCGATGCGATACACAAGCGATTATTCACTTGTAGCTGCGGCTCACGTATAATACAAGTGCGCGCGCCATGGAGAGTAGGATGTAGAAACCAGAGCATCGCATTAAACGCGTCCGACGACTTTTACCTTCGATGGCATCGCGCGCATACACCTTTTTTTTCCTCCGTGCAAGCTTAATCGAGCGTATAGAACAGTCTAGAAAATATATAATACGCGTTCTTTCACGGTTGGACGAGAAAAGAAGGAGAGGAGCGAATGAAAAAGTAAAAATACAAATTCTCGGTTGGAGAAACGTTTGGCCTGTTAGCGAGGATCCGATACACTCGCATGCTCGAATGCAAGACTACGACGAAAGTGTAATTGTCCTTTGTTGTAACATAGATGTGGAATTTTATCGCGACGATTGACTTTTGTATACGTCGATCGTGCAAGTTATAAAGGATGATTAATAACGGTGTCGAAAGGAGTTTTTCGAAAATTTCAATACCTTGACATTCTCTTGAGTTGATCTTGAGTACAAGCGTGAGCATCTCATACAAGCGCATATATAGATACGTTGCATCATGTATCTGTATTGAGATTCGATATGGAAACGACATTATTTGTGAAATCTTTCGCATAAATGAGATGATGATGTAGTCAGTAGCTTCTCAATCTGCGATATATATATATATATATATACAAAGTTAATCATCGAAACTATAATTGATGCATAAAGCGCTTCTCTGTATTTCACCGGTGACGATAGCAAGGTTTTAAGTACGAGGACAGATAAAAGTTATAGAGATTACTCCTCCCACTTTATACGCTCTTCCACTTCGTCAAAGCATCAGAAACAATCGTAAAGTGGAAAATGTATAGTCATGATTGTTGTTGTTCAGCTATTGAGACTATCGACAATTACACGAAAAATATTTTTGCATAGAAAAAAGAGTTTATCGCAATTCAAGATAGAACGCAAATATATTTTGTGTGTAATGAAATGTCCAATCAAACACTATGCAACAGATGATTTCGGACAAAATTTATAGTAAGTCGGCACGGCATCACTTTCAAGTTCACTGGTCACCTTTCTTAATGCCGATGAAGTCTTTACGGAGATTGCATTCTATGGTATTACAAAATGCACACGTTCTACTTCCACATCCCCGATATTCGATTAGAAGCACTTCGTTTTCGTAAAAAAAAGACAATATATGCATTAGCAAAGTTTATTATCAATTTTAACACAATAAACGGTTAATTTGACGCATAATTTTAGGTTGCTCTTAAGTTACATGTATTTACGCACTTGCTTATAAGCTTGTACTGTTTAGAAAAGACGATAATCGTCTTAGTTAACAGAGAATAGTTTTCTATAGATATAGCTTTACGGAAGAAATTAATACAAATTAAAACAATACAAATGTTTAGCTAAATGTAGTCGTAAATTAAACTTCAGACTAACCAAATTATTAAGTACATCATTATCATAACTAACACGTTCATTGATCAAACGAATGTAAAAATAAATTAATTATAGTATATATATAAAAAAAATTGTACACGTGCTAAAGTATTTTCTACATACTTAGGTACTAAATGCTCTGCTTTTATAAGCATTATTATCGTGATAAATTGACTTCAGGTTGTTCTGCATGACTATACAGTTACATACAAAAGTTAGTTTTTACGTAAACCGTAAATAAATAATTCTATAATGTGAGTTTTAATTTATAGAATAAACTGAGCAATATAAGCTTTGAAAATTCTAAATCCGATCAATGGTAAAAAAAGTAACATATTTTTTTATAAGAGCGTATTTTGCATTAATAAGCAACAATAACTTATCCAATGCCACTTATTTACTATTGATCCGATTTGGAATTGTCAAATCTCATATCGTTTAGTTTAACATTCTGCACAAATCACCTAAATATAAATTTAAAATTTACATTATCGAATTATTTACTTACGAGGTAAGTAAAAACTTACTGTTGGACGTGACTGTATAGCCAGAACAACCTTAAATTTTTTCGTCCTCAGACAGAGGAGTGATAGTAAATTTTTCAAAATTAATTTCAAACGTAAATGAAAAAAATAACAGGTTTAAAATCATTTCCAATGGTTACTTTCAATTATCGATCATCAAGCACAATTTATAGAATAACAAGATATAGACATTAATATTATGAAACGACAAGACATTGAACTTAGTAGCACAGAGTATATGATGGGTACAAAAGGGAAGAGATGGCAGAAACATAAGCATAGATGCATTAGCTCCTTAAAATTACCGCTACAGTGTACACAGTCGTGGAGAGTTAAAGACCAAATCAAATTTTTAATGGGGTGCGGAATCTATATGATCTCGGAGTGAAAAACCTCTAAACGGTTGGTGTTTTTTGCAATTTGGTTTTAGGGTGCACGTGGCGAGAGGCACTGGGAACGTGCGTATTGGAATCGGACTTTGGTTTCACATTAAACTGTGCCTTCAAAAAATCGGGCCTATTTCGGGTCCGTAATCTCGGAGGCGTCAAGGGCTACGTTGGTCTTGGTGAGTTTTCCCCTCTGTCTCCCCATCCCCCCCCCCCACCCGCTGGCACCTCTCTCAATTCCTCTCTTTTCTCTGCTTGTCTCTTGAGAGCTGCCTGTGTAAAAATGATAGCACGAGAGCCCGCTTACTTCTCTCCTTGAATGAGTGGATCGAGGCGCCTTCGCAAATGCATTTAGGGGCCGTGTATTCGAAATTCTGTATATATAACATGTGTATATTAATGGTGCATTTACGATTGTTATCTTGCAAGTGTGTGCACGCCTTTATGCGCCTTATCTAACCTTTCATTCTTTCAGGTGATTTATTGAAGAAAGTGATGACCTTGAAAATTTAAACGTAATATACAGGCACAATTTTCTAAAACCTCGCTTGTTAAATAACATATTGTATCAAATATTATTATTATTAAAAAAAAAAGATATTATGTATGGCAGATGACGATTGAACTCGAGTTGGAACACTGCAGTCTTCTTCATACCTTTGTATACTGGTTAAAGTTTTGAACTTGGAATTTTTTGAGAAATGCGATTTGATCGGTGAAACTTCACAGCTTGAAAACGTGAAATACTTAAACTAAATGCTTTATAATTAATGTATCCTATTTATGTATTAACTGGCCTTTCTAAACGTGCGAAATATTAAAAAAAAAAAATATGTAGCAACTACTCTATTGAACCGCATAAAGTAAATTTCCCTACTTTAGAAAATAGAATACTATTTTCAGGTCTTATTTAACCATAAAAAATTCTGATAGTCATTGAGATTTGCACCAGTGCGTCAATCGTGATTATTTTGGAGCCACCTAGAAAAACATCATCGCTACATTGTCGAGACTTCGAAATGACGTATATAAGTTCACTACTCTTACATCTTATGCACATGTATGCAAGTCATGTCGTAAATCTTCTGTTCCGCGATTAGTGTCATAAAAGTTACAATACTCCACAGTTGCGATGAAAATATTATTCGACGCGTTTATTCTTAACATAACTACAAACGGAATTTATAACGTGGTGTGTTTAGAGCATAATCATTTTTACGCTTTTAGAAACATTTTTATTTTGAGTTTTCTTTTTAAATAAGCTCTCGTTTTCATAAATGTTGTAAATAATTCATCTCGTGCATGTATGTTCTAATTTTATCATCGTTTTTAATCCAACTTCTCTTAATTTTACAAGATAGTTGATAAAATTAGCAGAGTAAATGAGAAGAGATTAGCTTGTAACAATGGCTCCCCAGGAATTATTGTGTTAGAATCATTTAGATAATAGCTTCAATTATGTAAAACCTTTAAATTGCCATAATTCATTCGACACACACCATTTATTTTTCTTTTGTTTCGTGACTACCTAATCACCAATTTTCTTCGCATTAAAAATTTAAGTTCTTTAGGCACAATGGATTTGGAATTTTAAACAAAGAGAAAGTAACATATTTTCTAAAAAAACAAACTAGGAAACAGTATACAATTCCCTTTCGAGTGAAAAGGCGTCATTTATTTTTCGAATTTTTTATTGCTGTTTCCATTTTTGTTCAATTATTCTCTTTTGTATCACTAAGACGATAAGACATTTTTCTAAAACCAATACTGACGGCAAAAAATCTTTTACGGGTAATGTATAAATCATAAAAAGGATCTATTACCTTCGGCTAATTACACAAATTTCTGTAAAATGACTTAACGCATTGCAATCGTTAAAGATGGCGTAATTTATGCAAAGTCTACCTGGGAACAAAATTATAGGTAACCTTGACTCCTTAATGACACTATCAACCAAAAAATTAAAAAATCAGCGCTACACAATTTCACGTTAACCCGCCAGATATTCGCTCATGGGTATCTTCCAACCTACACTCGCTGCACGCGTCCGGCCGATGTGAAAGTATATTTAAATATGTACGACCAACTGGACAATATTCGGTCCACCGTAACCTTGGGGCACATTTAGTCGCGCATGGCATTTCGACACTTGCAGTGCACAGCGGGCCTTGAATTTTTATAGACACCGCGTCTGTTTACTTTTCTTCGAACCATTCAATACTCTTCATCGTACGCGTGCGACAGGAGATGAATCGATTAGAGGACGGAAACCGATCTTCGACTGCGGCTGGATGTAGAAAAACACCCTTGAAAGTAGAAATTTTTCGATGACTTGCTACTCAAATACTATATTCACAGGAGTATACCTTTGCTCATAAATGCTACGTAAGCGTTTCTATTAAGACTGAATTCATCAAATTCCATCCTTGATTTACATGCCAATGGGATTTAAAAGATCTCTAATTTATGCTTGCGTGTACACTGAATTAATCCATATTCTTTCCGAATCTATGCCCTATAACCACACGAGTTTTATATTTAAATCCTTTATAATTAAGCTATCTTTTAATCTTTGTTATGCATTAATTTAGACCTCTTCACTTTCCCATAATTCAAATTAATAGCTTCTAAATGTTGACAAATCGTAACATTAAATTTCATCAAAACTGAAATCAACTGAAAATTCAGCGTCCAAATACACAGATTAAATCGCTAAACATATATCCTTATATCCTCGGTCAATTAAAAGATGCCCGATCACTGATTTCTACCTCAACTAATTATACTTATGGGGATATTTCACGCAACCAATGCTCCAATTACGTAATAAAATCCAACGCGGGATAAAAGAGAAAAAAAAAACTTCATTAGTCAAGCTGAGCTCGTGTACAGTTACCACTGGACCTAAAGCATATACCAGCTCTCGGGACGCACGCGCATTTTATAAACTATTAATTCTGTTAAGTTCGCGGCAACGGGTCTTCCTATTCGCGGCCTACCGTAACCGCTGTAATATGTATAGACACGTGTATGCATAACTTAGTGTGTACGAGGTGCATAAAGCGCGCTTCGAACGTCTGCTCCCGCGATTCGAAGAATAAGAGCCGCGATTTGTTCCGCGTCCGCAGACGCCGCTGATTAACTAGGAAATTATCCAAGAGGTGCGAATGTATGTGCCTCTATATTGCTTTTCTTCCGATAAAAGTGTGCCGAGCAACGATGCGCGCGCGAGCGCTTCTTTTACGTCCGATTCGACGCTTGAATAGTAATGACGACTACCTGTGCGCGTCTGTGCTTTACTACTGCGACTGTTTCACACCTTCGAAGTAATTATGGATTTGAGAGACTTTGTCCGAATGCTTTCTTTTTTTTTTGGGGAAACGATAGATTCAAATGGCGATCACTGTGATTGGAAAAGCTGTATGATGGTTTTTGTGTGGATACGTTGGACATTGCTTAAACATTTTGAGGTTTCGTGTATATAAAAAGCGTACAATTTTTTATTTAAGTTATTCCAATATGGCAGTACTGGAAAATCGTAAAAAGTTACAGGAAACTTGATTTATGATAAAAATTAGCAATTATAGTTAAGCTGATTTTAATCATGTAACCAATCACCCGTCGATGTTTAAAGTTCTTTAACGACCGTCTTTAGGTAACATCGGTCGCATAACTTTATGCGCGTTTTATATTATAGTGGCTAGATGCTCCTACGTAACTTTTTAAACTTTGCCATTCTATTGAACTATGCTTATTATAAAAATAGGTCGATAAAAAAAATTCCCCTGTATAGCAAGTAGCGCGGAAGCGATTTCGTAGCGGTTCCCATTAAAAAATCGCAAAGGTTCACAACATACAAATTTATGAAAATCAGACATTACGATAACCGACGAATCGACACTCCACATTCGCATTTCGATTCTCATTCTGACCGGAGAAATCTTATAGAAGCTAAATATTAGAAGCCATAGGTCAGTATCATCGCAGCTCATCATACAAGTTCATTCCTTAATATAGCTGAACAAGACTCACTGAGTGGATTGTATAATAGAATATACAAGTTGCACAAAATGCCAAGCGACACACTCACATGCACTATAAATCAAATGACCCATCGGACCGCGACAATGATTGGTCCGCGAATAGAAAGTCCGCAGCCGCTGCAAACACACACACACACACACTGGCCGGTGGCTGTTGATTTCGTGTCTATATGCATTTTCCATGACGCGTTTTATTATACTCGCGCAGATAGTCGCGGAGAGATTATTACGTAAGCGAAAGGTGCCGCGCGCGCCACTTGTTTAACCTCTGACCCATGTGCGACTGCACGTTTATATATATATATATATATATGCTCCTTCGAGACTTATTACCATGTCGATAAATAGACTTTGTTGTGTAGGAGGGCCTCGAGTGTAGCGGATGACTCTGGAAATAGCGAAGCTTTTAGCACGTGTCGTGCGGTTTGCTTTTTTTTTTTGTTTGAAGAACCGCAAATGGTTTCTTTGGATTTGGCGACGTGACGCAGCGTGAGATTCTTAATAGTATTGTCTTGGTAATGCGGGGTTTTGCTAATTATTTGGTTGATTAGTTCAGGCGGTTTCACAGTTGAGGAGAGATTGTTTGCTACCGTTTCATTGGTTTACCCCATTCGCGCGGATAAGAATCGATGTTTGCTATTAGGACTTGTGTACAAGTTACTAAAACAGAGTGCATGATTTATCAAAACGAGTCTTTGAGAAAAATTAAAAAATATGCATGGCTTATTTTGGCAATGTGTTACTGGATACGACAATTTATACATATTATACGTAATCAAACAGTAACTTTCTATACGTGACATACAATTAACTAAACCTACCTGAAGAAGGTGCAACTGTTATTTTTAGCTTCTAAATATATGTTAGCTTTAGAATGCATTCTATAGTGGATAAAGCTACATTGTAATTACATACTTTCATAAAAGTGACATCAGATTCTCGAAATAAATATTTTGTCGAAAACAAATATTTCACAGTACAAATCAATTCGAACAGTAGTTGTGCAGATTTCGAATTACTTTATCAATCATCAAAAAATTTCAATAATACTATTTAATTCTCATGTTTTGCGTTTCATTGTGTAAGAACTATGCCATTTTTTATAATGAATTCATCAACAATACACGCAATTTCCACTAATATTAGTCATCTTTTATGTGAAGAATAAAAACCCATTTTTGGCCCATTCTAGAAACAGAATATATTTTGATTGATATGTTGCGAATGTTCTGCTTGGTTATTAAAACTGTTCCTAAAAAATTAATGAAATATTTTCTTCTTCTATTATACCAAATGACTTACAAAACAAAGCCTTAAGTATTCTGATATTCTTCTTCAAATTAGTATGTCATTCTAAAATTCATTTATGATGATGATGTGAAGAATATATCTAGTATGTGCATTAATAACTGTGTCTTAATAATAAAATTTATTACGATAATCATTTTATTTTAATATCCCCTATAATAATATTTTATTCAATTTAGAAATAAATAATAAAATTAATTAGTGCTAAGTTTACATGATATTTTGACGATTCTCAAATTAAATTACTACACTCGCAATGACCATATTTTACATAATCGTCATTGTCGTTAATAAATTACTTGTGTAATTTGCTTATTGAATTGTATTAAACGTTGAAGAAATCTACGGTAACAAGGTTCATTGTATTTTATGCTTAATAACATTGTAATATTCTTTTTTATTAAAAATCCTTTCTTCATTAAATATGTCAATTAACTTTACGTACTTTCTCCATGTTGCAAATTTAAAAGAAATAAATAATTTTCAAGAATCGCTTAATCACTTTAAATTTTACATTCATGGCTTGTGCATGTATGAGTATAATGTTTTAAATAATTTGAAAATAATAAACAGTAGGAAAAAAAATTAGTATCATCTCTATCTAGTTGGTATATAATAAGATATATTAAAATGTAAAAAATATATTTAAGAAAATACACGATTAAGATCGTGTAACCGGTCGCAGATTAAAATAACAGATGAATTTGCTATTCTCAGAACGTTATTTAAATTTCGTTTTTCTGGTACCACATATAGCACAAATCCCACCAATAAAAAAACCAAGCTCGAGAAAACAAAAAAAAGAAACAAGAGGCTCGTGTCGAAATCCGCAGACAGCAAGTCAGCATACACACTACAGAATACCAGCTAACAATGATTTTTTGCGTCTGCAGGACACACAACGATAATTGCACGGTTTTAATTCTCGGGGATTTCACTTTGCAATGATCGCGGACTCGCTCTGCTCTGAACACGTCCCGTGTCCTCGCGTATAGGTGTACCAAGTCGCGCAATCCTTTCATGCTCCGCGAACCTGAAAAACTCGCGCATAATCGCGCGATGGATGATTTATTCAGCGCTCGCCACCTTGGCCTGGCTCTAATGAAGTTTTTTCTCCCGCCTTTTTCGTGCAGCGCCGCCATAGAATAATATATCGAAGAGATGAATGACCGCGGACGACTCAGTTGGATGGCTCTTGTCGCGTCCTGCATATTAATATTATTCTTGCGCTACAGGATTTTCTTAGCTGAAGGATGAAACGTTTTTGTTTTTCCAGTCGGTGCACGAGTTTATTTCTGAACTGATGTAAATTAGTTGTCTCAGATGACAAGTGTTTCAAAGACTAATCAATTTTGATTCAATGATAATTTATAATATTCATTTTCTGCTTCGACTAACAATATATTTGAAACAAAAAATGTGTCTAGAAACATTAACGTAAAAGGGACTTTCCATTAGACTACTGGTATAACATAGGAGACTGCATTACCACAAAAATCACGATTTATAAAGTGTCTTGATTGCATGATAAATGTGACTATATAGCACATACTGGAAAAAACGTTTCATTGGTTGAATGTGACATTTAGTGAGGCTTGCAATATCTGATATTTAGCTACAAAGTTGTGCATGATTTCGCACCACAAAGTCTTGTGTAACATCAGTAATTGTTTTTAAGAGTTTGAATCTCATTTCACTTCTAGTGTATTTCCAGCAAAATCATAATATGTCGTTTCGAAAGATAACTTTACTTACACGAGTTTTGCATAACAAAAATGTGTAATCTTTGTTAAAACATAAATTTGAATAAGAAAAACTTTATAGTATAAATAATGTAAAATGTCTATTGCTGACGTTATAGACGTTTTACTTTTGAAATTAAATTTATCGGTACCGTGTGAATTTTTATTAAAACTGAATTACTGAACGCTGATCTAATACAATAATAATATTGCCCAATTCTTTATGATTTAATTTTCATATTTATTTTAAAATATTATCACTACATTTATAGACTAGATTTTTTCTACTTTTAAATAATCGCAATTACGTATAATGAATAAGTATTACCTAGCATTCGTGGTAAAACAATTGTTATACAACACTTTAATTATCACGTTAGTAAACGTCTTCAATTTTCAATAATTAGGATCGCGTAATACTTATGCGAATCTGGCGTATATATAAAATTAGGACAATTTTCGCAATTTTTTTATTTGCCATGGAAACAGCAATCAGCCGATGTTGTCGATAGTTTTATAGTAGTGTTATTATAAGTTGCTTTTTTGAATATATCCCAAATGTATTTGACTGACTGATGGTTCTGTCAAATTTACTTATTTGAAATTTTGTAACTTCTAAAGTACTAAAAAAAAATAGACATAGCAAACTCATTGACGTTTATGTTGTATGTGGCGAAATCCAAAATTGCTCAAGTCATCTCATTCGAATATGACAAGTTAATCTTCAAGTTGACCTAAAACGTATAATTTTGTAGCTCGAGATCCGAATCTAATGCGATTTTTGTAAAATCAACTTGATATTTCAAAGACGGAACTTTGACATGTGTTTTGTTTCTGACTTATGCATCGCATCTTCTTAAATGAATATTATCATATGAAAATTGAAATAATACATCTGGAGATTTTGCTATTATTTATTTAATCAATATCGTTTGTTGCTACTAATTGAGCAATGTGCTAATGTATTTTATAGGTTTATTTGAGGCAAATTGCTTATTATTTAATGAGGCCAGTATAGTCGTATTTATAAGACTACTATAGTTTTCTCAAATTATCTCAAATGTGTACAAGTTACATCAACAAATTTAGAATGAGTCGCGCATTTTTCGCGAATCTTTTTTGCAAAGTTTGATAAAAAAAAAGCGATGATTAATATTCATTTACATGAATACAAAGAAATTTATACACAAATAATTATTATGCAATTCCAACTCAGTTATACTGATGTTCATATTTTCTGTTATTTTATTTTGCCGAAGAAAGTTAACATCAGACATAAATTCTAAAATAACAAGTTACAAATGATTCAATCTTTACCACAATCTTGTACGTTAATGATATTTACTCTTTTTCGCTATGAATAATGTATCCTTTTAGTCTTCATTTTTATTCTATAAGCACATTACTGCATTAACAACTTTTATGCTTGATTCAATCTCATCATTGTTGTAAAATTATGCTTATTAACAAACTTTGTAAATATTCCTCTATGCTACCTACTCTTTTCCAAGGTTGACTATTTCAGAATCGAAAATCTATAGAGGACCGAAACATCGGCACAATAAATGAAAGACCTACATTTTTCAGGTTTTTCAATCGGGGACGAGCTCGGCTTTCGAGATTCTTTAACGAATTTGGAGGTCAGCAGAAGACGCAGCGTACAAACGAGTAGAAGCGGTATTCCTGTCATGCATCCTAATGTGGTAAGAGCACAAGATTAAGATACGATTTTACTTGCATAAATATATTAACGAAATTAGCCTGGTTTTAATTGCTCGTGCAAGTATTGTTCCAAACTTAAAGAAACTTTGAATATCCAAATAAAATTGTACGACGAAAAACGATGTTACATAAGATAATAATTTAAGGTAATAATTTTTCAAAGAGAGACTCTTACCGCTTGATAAAAAATGGTGTTTGCAACATGATTTTTATGTCGCATCCTTTCGCGATAATTTATGGCTGTCGTTATTATTGTTGTCAATTAAAGTATTTTTATGTAATACAGCACTGATGATCGCAGTATTAACAGAAACGACTATTCATTCGAATTAACAGTCATTTAGTGGCTGAACCTGTCTTCTGTGACAGTTATGCCACCTTTGATTCATGTAAACTTTCGCTGCACTCTAAGTCTCTCGAATTGCATACGTCAGACTCTACATTTTCAATCAAGTGTTTGATACCATAAGCTCATTTCATTTTTATGCACTATTTATAGGTATTCATTTCTATTTCTATATGCAAAAAATACGTTTATTAGTCTATCGGTACTTATTCCATATGAAAGTTTTTAACAAGAAACTTACATTTTCTTTGTTGTAATATAAAAGTTTAATTCGACAGAGATCGCGTATAACAATAATTTTGTTCACTACAAATTATTTTTGCTCAATTAGCTTTGTTGGTGATATATCGAAAATGAATCGGCATTAAATTATTCAAGTTATTTTGTAAAATGATATTGTGTTATTGGCTTGAAACACAATTGTTTTGACCTTCGATGCACGCGCCAAGTTAAAAAAAAAAAGAGTAGCAATAAAACGTTCAAATTAGTTCAAAGCGTTGGGATGACATTTCTGTTTTAAGACGTATTCGTGCGAATGCGAAGAATTTGGATCGAAGAAACAAGAAGAGATTATTAATCGTGCTTCTCACGAGTGACTCATCAAATCTACACTTAACAAAACACGAGTAGCTTCAGTGATATCAAACAATAAAAAATAATAGACTTACTAAAATAAAGAATCGAGTAGTAAATAATATCGTTGCGCAAAAGCAAGATAAAGATAAGGAGAATCACTCAAGATAGGGATTAACCACGAACTAAAAATATTCATTGAAAAACATCTATCGAACCTTCCATTTGAAGTGCACGCAAATACAATGCCTCAATCTAAAATTGGATGAACAAAATTTCATTCGAATAAGAAAACATAATTTCTCAATCGCAATGGTGCCACTCTCGAACGATCAAAGAAGAATTCTGAATGTATACAGCGTATACTTTTCTCCCAACGCGATGCTCTAGCGCTGCATGTCATTAAACGACGGCATGCGAGTGGCGTGCAGCAGCAGCAGCGTTCGCTCGAGCACAAAGTTACTAAATAGAGAAAACCCAGCGCTCCACTCGCTATAGACATACATATATCCATTAATATCGCAAAATGTACTTTCGATATATTCGGCTCTCTCGCGGTTGCCGCAGCTCAGGCTACTTTCGCTGAAATCCAAGTTTCTCGGGCAACTGCACAGACACACATGCACACACATGCAAGGCAGGTTACCTTTCGTAGTAAGCATATATAGGCAAGTATTAACAACCTTGTCGTAACTGGTGCGTGAATGTCGGTAGCGCACATCGCATGCCTATACAGCACCTGTTCTATTACGACCGCAGATTCGCGTGCGAGTATCGCTTTGCATGTTATCGCTGCTGCTGCTGCTGCTGCTGCCGCTATATCCGCTTAGTATCTTTGATTGACGTGTAATCGACGAGTCTGCTATTTATATATAGGCAGGAAGAGTTAATTGACCGCGATTACGAAAGCTGTTGGTTTTTAGTGAGTTTTCCTTTAATCAAAGGATGCATGCCGACGTGAGGATTCCTGTTTTATCGGTATGAACAGTGTATCCGAGCCACTGATTCTTCCTAATGACACTGCATGCTTTTTCGCGGTTGTGGACATTTTGGCATCGTGCTTCTGGATTAGTACTCGATAGGAGAGCGGACCGATAGCCACGTGCAGTGTTCACATTCTAAAGCCACTTTGCCGGCACATTGTTGTCAAGGTATATGTATAGATATAGCAGCACGTGCCGTGTGCTATATAAACCAACTTTTTTCGGGGCCGTGTAGATGTCTATCGATTTTCGTCGAGGATGATTAATTGAAAATTAAAAATAATAATGCCATGTTTGAAAATGATAACTGCAAAAATCTAATTAGCACGTGCATGGAAGATCAATGTTTATCTGTCATTTAACCAGACAAACAGAATTATCAGCTTCATCAAATTAATTTGAGATTTGGATCGATTTGTCATTCAATCGGTTCTTCTCTAACGTTTTCATTATTCTCTTAATGGTTCGTCTTAGTAGTATGGATAAATTTGCAATTCATGCTTAGTATTGGCAGTGGTATCAACATTTGATGTATTTATATGTTTATCGTTTCCCCACTATTGTACATTGAAACACTGAAACTAAGTAAGTAATCAAAGTATCGTCGGTACAGCCTATTATCAATATTGATGTTTTCATCCCTATACAATGCTGATTAGGAGGTCAACATATTAAAGTTCAATAATCTTTGCTCCATTATTTATAATCAAAACGTTGTACAATATTAATACCATATAGATCTAATAGAAGGATTTATATATCCAAATTAATTTGTTACAATAGTAATTTAAGGTATAATTCAGGGTTTAATTAAATATGCAGAGATCCTGATAAAAGCTGAATATATTATGATTGTTTAGAATATCAGAAGCTACCCTGAATATTTTAAATATTTTTCGACGACCGATTTTAAATATGAACTTTTATAAACTCTTATGAGAAACAGTATTTTTGGTCTGCATTTTGTTTAACGCCCTGAGTCACGCATTATTTTGTGAAACAAATTTTGCCTGTAATATTTGAATCTATAATTTTTGGGGCAGCTAATTACAAATCCGAAGTTGGATTTTGAAAATTCAAGATGGTGGATCAAAGAAACGTAAAAAGTATGCTACCATTATAATAAAAATATGCTATATGCAAAGCATTTTAGCCTATGCTTGTAACGCAAAGGCTAAAATAATATTGAGGCAAAGCTGAGTCGTAATAAAATCTAGAGCTGAATAGAGAATCGATTAAATAGTATATTACGATACTAGTGGCCTAAGTGGCACTTTACGACACGGCACGCTAAACGCCGTGCTTCGAAGGGCTGCTTAGGACACGAGTATCGTACAATATTTTATAGCACTGACTAGCATAAATCCGATGTCACACCTATCCGTGCCATAATGGACTACTTAGGTCCCGGATAGGCGTGACATAAGTGCGGATTTATGCCACGCAGTGCTATAATAATACTTTTTATCCTTGGTCAAAATCTGTCACTGACCATTTCAGAGATAAATAGTTGAATACGTTAACAAATCATTGAGTATGTGGACTGCATGAGGGGAAGAGCAATGATCGGTGTCCCCGATAATACTTCGTGTAAAACTTAGAAGCAAATCACGTGAATCAAGATTAGACAAATAAGAGATTAACAAATACCTTAGAATTAACGAAATTACCTCTGACCACAGGTACCTAATGATCCAAGACAAGCAGCCATGCAACAGCAGCAGCAACGTGGCCGCGTGGGTGTGCCACCGTTCAAACCCTTGCCACCTGGTGCTTCGCGTCCCATGGCTCAGCAGCCAGAGCGCCAGCGACTGATAGTCCAACAAAACTCGACAGCAGCCGTTTCGGCTTTGAGGCCCATGCCTAGTCCAACGTACGGTGCACTGCAAGAGGATGTGCTAAAGCAGCACCAGCGCGCTCAGGTCGAGGCCAAGCTCAGGCAGCAGCAACAACTTCAGCAGGAGATGCTCGCCATGCAGATGCTCAAGCAGCAGAGGCAGCAGCAACAAGAGGCCATGAGACAGCAGCAACAGCAGATGCAGAAGGTGCAGTATCCTCAACAGGCGTTGCAACCGGCAACACAGACTAAGAGGATACAGGTGGGAATAGGCATTGATATTAGTGATTTAGTGGCAGTTTCTTCATAGAAGAATCATCATTTTGTTCATTAATATTCGTATTTTATTCATTACATGAAAATATTAAGGTAGTTGTATCCCAACTGTGTGAGTCAAATTGAAACTTACAAAAAAATTTGAAAATATATTCGAAGTTTTTATGTATAAAGTATTACAAATGAAAAATATAACTTTTCCTAATATTATCATGATGAAATATGATACACAGCGAGAGATAGACTATTGTTTTTGTGAAATCATAAGTTGCTCGTCATACTCCGAGGGGTTATGGTCGTTCTACTTTCTGAGCTAGATTGAACTGTAAGATTTAGTAAACCTTTGAATTGACACTGCTTCGTTACTAACTGGTCAATCTTCTCCAAATTTATACATGAATTCTAAAATATACTAAACTAATTTTTTCAAAATTTTTGTACACATAGCGACACTAAGTCAGTCAATCGGTCAATATTATTTACTTAAATGCATCATTTCGTAAACAGTCGCCATTACAGCAATGTTAAATTTTATAAATTTTAACTTGCTGTAGCTTTAAAACTATTTGGTAAATTGATCCTAAATTTTACAGTCATCTTTTACTGTACCTTAATTAATTTTTCTCACTTTAGATTTGGTATACAACTACCTTAAGTAAAATTTTATTTGGCAGCGATTGTTTTTTAATCCACAAATTTTTAAAACCACATTAAAATTTGTTATTTTTTTAACCTTTAGAGGGCGGGATTTTAGAAGGCATATCTCCCTCAGAAAACTGGTATGAAATATATCTTATATCATTGATTGATCATAGGCAAAATGTGGATCATGGGATGCGCCAATATATTGGCTTTCCGGCCCTCCAGAGGTTAATCATATTTTACATCAATGTGTACACAAAGTATTCCCAATACAAATAATAAAACCGCAAAAGACCATATTTCCATAATAGTATTATTAAGTTGGTCGAGTTTAAATTTACGAGATTTACAATGCAGTGGGCAGAAGAGAATAAGAGTGACACTTTCGCGCAACCTTGAAGAAATTCACAACTGTTAACATTTTGCAAGAAAATATTAATGCAGTAGCACTGGCATCAATTATCAAATGAATTTGTCCAGTGTGTTTGATATGTTGGCCAAAAAAATTATCGTTTATGAAAAACATTTGTTTTTATTATTTAAAAATCATTAATAAAAAGCAACGCTTCACTATATAATTTAAAAAAATTGTTATACACTTGTCGTACGATTAAAAAATTTTTACTGGAATATTTTACAAGTTTCTAAAAATGTTTCTTGGAAATTACGTATATTTTGGCACTTCTTATGAGATTGCTAAACTTAAATATTATAAAATACTTTTGAATGATTTTGGGGAATATTTACTTTTTTTTAGCTTAAAAATGTATAATTTTTTAATTCGAACAAGGTTTGTTAATGTACTGCACTAGTATAATAGCTATCGCATATATATCCTTTTGATCTCTATAAGATAAAATTTAGAAAACTGCATTGATACAGATTATGCTTGTAATCTATAAGAATATACCTCAATGTCTATATATCTACATTTTAGATACTATAAGATCAAATTAAGAATAATAGATTTTATTGTTAGGAATTAAATTTAGGAGTCGATCTCACAAAATTTTATTGAAATTCGTCTCAAAGTATTAGAGCGCTTCTTTTAAGTATAATACCAGATAAAATGATATATTTATAAAACAAAATTCCATATTTATTCCAGCAAGTGTCACCGGTGGCGAGTGCTTTCGTGATGCCGTCTCGTCTTCCAAATATCGTTGCTGCTATTCCGCCGGCCGGAAGTGTCGTTAACGCTGATATGGCTCAACCAATGATCAAACCCGTGGCTGCAATAGCGCAGCTGCCAGCTTTCATGGGTATGCCAGCCTCGGCAGCTCAGCTCACCGACAGGATAAGCCACAGTCCTACACTCCTTGAGGATTCTGTCAATGAAGTTTCCAAAGATGACAATAATCAGGTAAAATACCACCCTTCTACTTACTGCAATTCATGTTTCATCCTCCTTCCATTTGAGCAATGCGTATATACGCTACATTGCGTATACTAACAAAAACCTGACGCTAGAAACTCTTGACAATTTCAAGAAGAAAAATCAGTTAACGAAGACTCATTTGAATATATTCAATAAAATACAAGGAATGTTTTCAGTAACTCCGAATTAGGAATAGATTATATATTCTTTACACTCTTTTACATTATCTAAATCACAAATTGCAAGTAGATATACTTGATGTTAAGTCGCGTAAACGTTAATTATCTAATCATCATCATAATTTGTTTCATCTTGTGCCATGTTCATAATTAATGATCAAACGAATCAAAGTAAACAAAACGACTGATTCTTAACTATTACCTTCGCCAAACACAGTTACCACTTCCTGGTGACGAAGCCGCGAACTCGGTGAATCAGATGACGCTCATGTCCCTACAGCCAATAACGGCAGCTGAAAATATTCAAACGCAGACGCAGGAAAAGCGGCAGTCGATGCCGTTGTTGCCGTCGCTCGCACCTATTCACGGCATGGAGACATCCCTGAAAGCCCTTGCCGAGGCTAGCAACATTACGCTCGAAGCTTTGGAGGCGGCTATCCTCCTGAGACAGCAACAACTACTGCAAAAACAGCAGGGACCAACTACTACTAGCTCAACTACTACCACGCAATCGCCTGTTAAGAAGTATGTTCAAAATATTCATTTATTATCAAATTTCTTTACAATATTTATTAAAGCGGGCCCTATTAGGTGTAATGAACCAAAAAGGGCGCCATTAAGAACCTTTTTGTCGTTAATAATAGCATTACAGTGTTCATGCTGATCATTATTATGAAAAAAAATTCATTTTTATTTTTCAACTCTATTAACATCAGTTATCAATAATTTTTTTTAATGAAATAAACGATTTTGTCCGTATCAGTGTAACCCTCTTGTTTTTCCATAAATACACACTGAAAATTATTCCGTGATATATATACGTGAGCTTAAGAAAATATATTCCGCAATACTTGATAGCATTTGCGAAGGTATAAAATATATTACTTCAAATAGGTAGTAACTGAAAAATTATAATTCGAATTACATAAAAAATATATTGATATGTAATTAGTTTATTTATTCTTATTATGAACATTTATAAAATAAAAGCATTCAAATGGAGACACGTATCTTAAGTCGATTTGGATCAATGTACCGAAAAAGATGGGATGTTAACAAATTATTTCCTCAAATTCTTTAAATGCCTGATTTGAGCAGAGATTTCATACTCTTTATACTATATTACGATACACAATTTTCACATATAATAAATATTTTAACTGTCGATAGCCACTTTACTTTATTTATTATTAATATGCTAACTTATATTAACATTCTTTAATTCGAAGTAAATATAAGAGAAAGTACGGAACATTCAAACAATGTTTTGTTCAATTTTCACTAATACTTCGGACTTTCTCATACGTTTTTATCTTTTCTCACACCTTGTTTTTAAAAATTTCTATGAAACATGTAGCAAGCACTATTATTAAATACAAAGCCCAATTTGATGAAAAAAAATAATGTATTATTCTTACGGAAGAAAATTCAATTTTTCTAGAATTTCGTATGTAGTAATTTAAAGTTTCATATTCATGATCCAGTTTCATAAAATATAATTTTTTGTTCTATTTTAACTGATTGCAAACCATTTACTTAGACAAATCAACAATTCTGGAGCAACGAAAGTGATGAATGCACCGCGTGAATACTATCCAGTAGGCTACGACAAAAACTTTGACGATAATTTCGCTAGCCGCGTTGATCTTCCCGACACTACATTCTACTGTGGAGACCAAAAACACTTTCCCGGACTTTATGCCGATGAAGATTTGGGATGCATGGTAATAACTTCTAAACTGTTAGATAAAATGTAAGATTTTAAAAACCATTAAATTAATATAAAAATTTTGAATGTGATCTTAGGTCTTCCACGTTTGCGCATTAACAGATGACGGTTTGATTATGAAGAGTTTCCTGTGTCCCGAGTCTACTCTCTTTGATCAAACCATACTTAAATGCAACTGGTGGTTCTACGTTGACTGCAAATCCTCAAAAAGCCTCTACGACAGCAATATACCAATCAGCAAGAGCTATCAACTTATGAAAGCACTGGCATTCTTTTCGGCGTACAAGAGTCACGATAACTCGACGCAGCATGCGAACAACGAACCGGAGTCATAAGTGGCATTGTGTGTTATATCTTGTTTTTCTTATTGTTGCAGAAAATGGACCAAGACAAAAAAAACAGTAGATATATGCGATTCGCACTGGTTTCTTATTATGTGCAAATTTCGTAAAACACGGGGATATAGGATGGTAAAAGAAGAGTACCGGGTAAATTTTCATAAGGATTAGTTCATTTTTCATTAACGACTCGTCGAGAATGCTTTAAAAAATACTTTACGAAACTGTTGCTGTTGTTTCTGAACTTTTTGACGATTTTGTTGACGAGTTAATTGATGAAAGTTTACCTGCGTTTCTTTAATTTATAGTAATGTCCAGACGTTCACATTTTCGTAAGCGTTCGTGACTGTTTCTCGGGGTCAAAGTATTATTTATTATACATACTATTTAATTTACTTTTGCCTACTTTTTATAGTAGGGATGAATGTTAGCGAGAAATGCAAATAGGAAATTAAGAGAAATACGTTTTCGGAATTTCATGAAAATATTCGTGCAATGAAAAAAGAAACGAAAGAACGGGTCAGATCATTATTATTTATAATTGACGTAATCAAAATGCTCTATATATTTTGTAAGTGTGTATTGAACATAATTAAGAATGTTTGTCTTATATAAAAAGTCATGATGATAACTTAGAAAATATGTTATACGCAACACGCTTAGGCCCTTGCCTTTTATGTTATAAGTATTTGTGTATATAATTTATTTACTTTTTAATACAATTTTTTGATTTATTACTAAAATGCATTTTATTTACCTTTCCTTAGATGTAAAGATCAAATACTTCCCAGATCTAGTTTTTACTTTCTAAAATTGTTTTGAAGTGATGACAAACGTGTGTATGTATTTTGAGTGTGATTTTACAAGCTGCTAATAATAATAAAAAACAGAAAGACAAGTATAATTGACAATCATCTCTACATAAAATATAAAATGTAGCCTTCGAAGCTTTAATTTAATAATTTAATCACCAGTAATTAACTAGAGAATAACTTTTCAATAAATCGAATTAATTTCATAATATCAGTAAAATATTCAGATACTACAATTCATCTGTTTATAATAATTAATTCGATGTTAACGTTTTGTAATAATTTCTTACAAAGAGTATTAAATTGCCTTAGTTCATACTGCAGAAAACTTCATCTTGGTGTGAAAGATGCATATGCCAGAGAAGATAAAAAAAAATTAAAACTAATAACATGATTATAATTTTTAATCAGGCTTCTCTTAAGATAATATGAGGTTCTACGCTGCAAAGTCGAGCTCTTCAGTTTACTTTAGTACTTATAAATGATATGTAGTTTGAAAACTAAGAAACTTGAAGATCAGCATGTTCGCCATTCCAGAACTTATATTTTTTAAATCATTCTGGATTGGACTATTTATTGTAGTTTATCTATACCTAAAACTTGTTGTGTTCAGTTATTGGAATAGAAAGAAAGTGCCTCATGTGACACCTAATCTTTTGTTTGGCAACATAAATATGGATTTCCTACTGGACAAAATTACAATTGGTGTGTTTAATCAAGTTTATTCCATATAATTTGTCAAAATTAGTATTTCAATATTTCATAAAATTTAATCAATGTTGTATTTTATGAGTCATTTGTAACTGTTCATAATTTGTAAATCTAATCAGTTTTGTATCAAAATAGGTATTTTTGTTGTTATAAATTAGTATTTATTCAAATTCTATTTCTAAGGTATTTTTAATAGTTTGAAATGTAGTTATTACGGAGTGTATTTTGTGAAAATATGATAAATCCAATTTTATCAAAACTTTCCATTTTCGTTTTTAACACATTTCGTCCAAATGGCGCAGATAACAACAGATTTATATTTGCAGGTGAATTACTGAAGAAACATTACGATAAGTTTCGGAAACTAAGATTCTTTGGTGTTTACATGTTTCATAATCCAATTCTCGTGATCAATGATCCCGACATTATTCGATCAATTTTGATTAAGGATTTTCAGAATTTTTATGATAGAGGAATCCATTCCAATGTGGATGTCGATCCTATGTCGTTTAATTTGTTTAGGCTTCCTGGCGAGAGATGGAAAAATTTGAGAACTAAACTGACACCAATTTTCACGTCAGGAAAACTGAAGCAATTGTATCCATTGTTGCTAGAGGTTTCAGATGAACTAATCGACATATGTAATAAGTCTATTGATCATGAAAATATAATTGATGTAAAAGATCTTGTAGAAAGGTAGCAAGTACTGTATGCATACCAAATAATTTTACTATCTACATTTCTGATTAAGTAGAATTACAGGTTAACCGTAAGAAGTAAGGTTTAATAACTTTAAAATTTTTCTAGATTCATAACTGATTGCATATCAAATATTGCATTTGGGTTCAACTGTAACAGCTTGAAGCATCCTGAAAACGAATTTCGTAGCAACGGAAAATTAGGTACCGATATGGGAAAATATACTTCAGTTATGAGTATGTTTGCTTCAAATATTTTAGACTCTCTACGTGTACCAGTATTTAAAAGTAGCGTTAATCAGTTTTTCATAAAACTATTCAAAGATGTGGTAAACTATCGTGTAAAAGAGAATGTAGTGAGAAATGATTTCATAAATTCATTAATGGAAGTGACAGATTATCAGCAAACACAGGATAAGACTGCAGTACAAAGTAAGGACTATGAAGGTTAACATTTTTCATGTTTTATGATGAAGATCCCTTTCCCATATAAATTTTATTGAAAAACATAAAGTATGTATAAAATTATACATAAAGTATGTGCTTGTTAATTTACATCAAATAGTATACAATATGGCTGTTCATTTTATCGCATAATTAACAATAATTTTTTTTTCTTTTTAGATATTAGCACTGATAAATTTAATATGCTAGAAGCGGCAGCTCAAGTATTTGTTTTCTTCATAGCCGGTTTTGAAACGACTTCTACTACTGTTACTTATTGCTTGCATGAATTAGCTAAATTTCCTGATGTTCAAGAAAAATTACAACAAGAAATTGATGAACTCGCAAATACGCCCGAAGGTTTCAGCTATGACAATGTTATGAATATGAAGTATCTTGATATGGTATTCAATGGTAAGTTTACATGATCGTGAGATTATAAATTGAATGCATTTTTAGAAAATCAAGTTTATTCTATTTGTCTTTTAAGTTAATCTTTTGCATCACTGAAAATGTTTTTCAACATTAAAACAAATATTAGTCTCATTTTTTATAAATCGTGTATTTATAATCTCGCTATAAGAAAAACTAATGGTAATTCGAAATTTATAAGTTTACAATATTAAAAACCTAGATAACATCATGTGAACAAAATGCAGGCAAAATGTATGCCCGCGTGCGCCAACGTTGCCGTCACATTGGTATCCAGTTGCGAGTTCAGAATGATGGCAAAATGACGACAACTCATTGAAAACCTGGTGTTGCCAGCATAATGCCGTCATTTTGCTTTGACATTATGTAGGCATTGTGCTTCACACTGATGCAGCATTTATGTGTCCTCACAATGTTGGTAAAATGACGGCAACCATTGCGGCAATTCCGTGCTTGGCACATGCTGTTATCTGGGAAACAGTTTCAGAGAATACATGAGTCGAAAGGATTCCTACCTTACCATTACAATTGATGCAATATTATCCGATAAGCAGAATCTTGAATACCAAAAATCTTTATAAACTTTACGGATGAGAGCTATTTTTTCAAAAAAGCTCTAACATTGGCAGAATCCCTAATATTACATAAACTCTTTATAGATTTGTTTAAATATACTTTTGTGCAAAAGTTTAGGTCTCTAGCTTGCTTTACAGCTGAGATACAGCGTTTTTTTCAACTATATTTTTTGCTCTGCTGTTTTTTATCTTAAAAGCTATTGAAAGCATTTATGGGAATACACTTTTATAAAAAGATATCATTTTTGCGGCGACACCATTTTATTAAAAATATTTTTTCATGTTTTTCACCAAATTAGCAAAATTTGGTAAAAATATATATATATATTTGGTTCAATAACGCCAAAAAATTAATTAAAATTCTTAAACCTCATTTTGATATATTTTTTATATATTTCAGTACATGCATGAATTCCCGAAGTCAATAGCGTAGACCTTTCGAGTTCTCACAAATATGCTTAAAAATGTGCAAAATATATAAATGTTAAAATTGTGAAATGAATTCTTTTGATAAAATAATTAATTATAATAAAAATTTCAGAAACTTTAAGAAAACACCCTGCTGTACCATTCATTAATCGATTGTGCACGAAAGATTATGACATCCCAGATTCGGATCTACGCATTCCTAAAGGATTGAGATTGGCGATACCAGTATTTGGATTGCAAAACGATCCAGATATTTATCCTGATCCCGATCGATTTGATCCAACACGTTTCTCGAAAGAAAACTGCGCTAAAAGGAATGCTTATTACTTTTTACCATTTGGTGAAGGACCAAGGATTTGTATAGGTAATAAATTGTCATCCCTTTTCTCATAATTTTAAATAAAATTATTAAAATTTGAACATAATCTTTTAGCTAAGCGGATCGCTTTGATGCAAGGAAAAATTGGACTCGTGACGCTTTTATCGAAATTTAAATTTTCAATATGTGACAAAACGCCAATACCGTTACCATATAGCAATCGCACGTTTTTACTAGTCTCTAAGCATAAATTGTATTTAAAAATTACCAAGAGATAAATTATTAAAGATAGTGAATAAATTAATTATTGTATAAATAAATTCCTAAACTTATGTTTTCATAAAATTTAAGATTTTCTACATCCAAGATTTATTTAGTACGAATACTTAACCGTAAACTGCTCAGATAAACTGCTGTACAATACTAAGGACTCGTTTATATTACTTTTTCTTATGTTTATATTAAAATATGAAATATCGTAATAAAATATGTATGTCAAACGAAGAAAACAGTGAAGAAATGAAAAGCTTGTCTTACAAGAATTATGGCTCCTATCGTACATATACCTTGTGTTCTTAAAATTATAATTTAATAGAACTATTGTTCTAATTGACATTAAGATGCGGATGTTTATCCAATAGCGTCAGTACAGGATCCTTATTCAATAATTTTGAGAGCTCGGTTCCTCTAAACATATTTTATTAAATGATATGAGCATCATAAGAAAAACTGTGTATGCTTTGTTTACAAACCGAGTAATTGTGTGCATTTAACAATAGAAAAAAAATTCTACATTATTTCAATTATTACTATTTAAACGAATGTTATTATACTTATATGTTTATATATACGTTTCCTGCATGACTTTGCAAAAATAGAATTATGCTAATTACAAAAAGTATGCACATTTAAAATGAGAGCAAACTCAGTAGAAAAATTATCGAGAAACCTGTAGAGAGCATGACTTGCACTTTCTCATAAAATACTTTCTACAAGAAATCACCATCATACCATTTAATCGTTTCGATCTTAAATCATCTTTACCTATCATAATTTTTTAATTTTTCATGCTTATTCGCTTTGAAAAATAGTATTTATTCAATTGCTTGTCCTGATTAAAGAAATAAGAATTTTAAACTAAGTCATGTCTAATATTATTTACATACCTAAAAATGAGACCGCGTCGTAATCTAATGTTTTGTGTGACACTAACTTTTTGTTAGAAACATTATTAAAAAAGGCATATGAAGTGGAAAGTATTTTTTAGTATTCATGTATTTGTTAGAGTTTAATTAATGACCCGCATGACCTCTCAAAATACAGGTAAGTAAAAACCCTTTTCAGAACATGTTATAGATTTAAAAATTTTGAAAATCATGTACAAAAAATAACTCTTAACACAAATAAATCTAGATACGATAAAAAATGTTTTCACCTTTATAAAGCTTCCTCTGTTAAAAAGCAATACGCTGGAATCTAAATTAGATTTGTTTTGAATTTTTGTTGAATGTATTATTTATACCATTTATTTAAATAAAAAAGATTAACGATACGTATCAAAATGTATATAAAAAGCTAGAAAACAAAATATGTACTTTTTTTAAACTAAATATTCAAATCAGCATCTTGATAAAACAATCATTTACTATACTTTTTACGCGAGAAGATGAGTTTCGAAAATGATTATAAAATTTGGTGGCGTTTTTCCTTATTTCCTCTACTAAGCATGAGCTACATTGTCTTTGAATCTCCTCTCCGCGGTTCTTGCTTTCGTAATACATAACTGGGCCTTACTACGATCACTTATGAATTGCAGAAATTTATCTTATGAAAACAAACAACAACTTAAAATTAACAGTATCAATGTAATGTAGGGAACACACTTATCCGTGTCTGCTTCTTTTTTTTTTAATCTGTGAAACATATATATATATCGCGGCACGGAGAAATAGCTGCCAGTAGCCGTATACCGTTGTCGCGGGGCGTGCGCATGAAGTTGACCGCGTGCAGGTGATACAAGTGTTTAATACTCCAGGCACAAGATATCATTTTGTAGATTACTTTAACACTTTATTTTAAGGGACTAGTTCTAATAAGTGGTGTATTGAGAACTTTTATAATGTTAGGAATTCTGGAGTCCAAACTTTTTTGGATAACTGCAGTTTTTTCGATTATTTATCTTTATCTTAAATATTACATTTATAATTACTGGCAACGTCATGGACTTCCTCATGAGAAACCATCTATACCTTTGGGAAATATTAATTTTGGATTCTTCTGTAAACAAGTTTCACTTGGTAAGTATTGGAATGGAATTCTTTTATACCACCGCGGTACCCAAAAAAAAGTAATTATATAGCTGAAAATTAGGGTTTAAAGTTTAGAAAGTATAAATAATATCTGTTTTTGAAAGAATAAAAGTGCTTAAACGTACGAAAACCGGTTCAGTGTCAGTGAGCCATTGGATAAATTTAATTAAAAATAGAAAATTGCTTAAAAGACTATAAAAAAATCTTAAATATCATCAACTAAAATTACAGTTATAAAGTAAAACATTTTTTTACGTATAAACTAATAGAAACTGCTTTTTAGGCACGACCGTTCCTTATATTTTTTTATTCTCATATTATTATTTTATTTATAAAGCTATCGTATTTATCGTATTATTGAAAAAGCTATCGTATCTACCTTATACGTATAATAAGCCTGGTGTACCCAAGGTTATCCAGTTTTATCCCATCAATGCTTTCTCCTTAAGAGCAACACTGATGGTTACCTCAATTGACCCTCTTTTAAAAACATATATAAAACGCCCACTAGAAAAAGGCTTATAGATATATGCTAAACAATCCGTTTTATGTTTTACTGTAAAAACAATTAAATAATTGAGTTACATCCGTATTTTCACATTTGGTACGAACAATATATTTGAAGATCAATACTTAGATAAGTGCTCAAATTGATATCAGAAAAAAATATCGATTCAATCTTATGCAAAATTATCTTTTATAATTCTCCTTATTATCAATCAAAAATGTGAACAGTTCGTACATAATTTTTTTACAATAAGTCTTATGCACTAAATAACATTTTCTTGAAAACATTCATTAAAAAAAATTGTAGGCAAAGAATCAATTATGCACGCAGAATACTTTTGCATTTAAATAGTCAATTAAGATTATTTTTGATATTTTTATTAATTTGCGGTACACAGAAGGACATAAATATCTAATTAGAAGAATTTTATTTTAATTTAAATAATTATAAGATTTTAAATTTAAAACAATAAATATGCATCTTAAAATTGGTATAAAAAATATAAAAAAAAGTTAGGAAGCTTTGTTTTCGTAAAAAAATTATTGAAGTTGAACCTCTCCGAGTAAAGATAGAATAAAGGTAGAGTAAAGGTAAATATAGTCTATTGGGGGGTCTTTCGTAAAATGAAAAACAGTATTTTTGATTAATTTTAAGGATAATGTTATAATAGAACGAAATCATTTCCGTTAAATAAATAAAATTTAAAAATAAAATAAAATAAAAATAAAAAATAAAATATTTTCAACCATAGTTTAAGTATTTAAATCTTACCAAAAAGAATCAGTATATGTTTCCGTTAATGACATTATAACATTAAATTGTTATAATGCACAATTTTGTTAACTCACTTGTAAGGTAATATTAATTTAATCAAAATTGGATACAAATTTGCACGTATTCTACGTAATAATTTTAAGTAAAAAAGTTTGTACAGAATCTTCAAATATTAACTTTGAAAATCTTAGTCGAAAATACTATGTTGTCGTCCAATTGAAAAAGATACTGCTTATTAAATAAATAAAAGATACGTGTTTCTCGAAGTAAAGATGATAAAGTGCACGCTTGGCAGTATTGTCGTCTTTCCGAAATGATAGAAAAATCAGAAATTCATTGGAAATAACGCAGTAAATTTCAGAAAACTAAATAAATTTATGTAAATAAGTATATCTTTTAATAAGAATAAATAAATACATGACTATAAATTTTCCTAATAAAAAATTATCTGATTTTATCAAGGAGTCTCAATAAGTATAGCAGTATTCTATATAACTATAGCTTTACAGCATTAAACTGTAATATATAACTTTTTTATTATTACTCTTTCATGCAGTGTTTAAAAACTGATGTCATCCTATTCACTCTTACTAAACTATTCTAATCTAACTCATTTTTATTAACAATTAATGTTCTGCATTTATTAGTAATACATACAAACTTTTCAACCAATGCCTTGGCGGGGTAGCCAGTTTACACCTTGGGTCAGTCGGCGAAGTTAAGCAGCAATGGTCGTGGTTATGTACTTGGATGGGTGAACCGTTTGCTGTCGCGCTGACTTTGTCCGAATGCTTAGGTGTCTCCTCATATCTCATAACGTGAGCGGGATTTATGAAATGATACGATTTCAAATGGTTCGAAACCCCCAAATCTAATCTTTCAAAATACCGACCATTCCGATCCGGGCTTCCCCATGATTTATCCCACTGCGTTTGCCAATGGGGTTTACCCCACTCCGGAGGCGCGACCTGGGCGAATGCGCGGAATGGTGTGAGACACTGTTACGAAATGTAACTAATGCAATGTGTATAAATAAAGGTGTGGGTTAAATAGAATAAGACTTCGATTGGAACAGTTGCAAACATTAATTTTTTTTTATGTAAACTTTTCAGGTAATATTATAAAAGAAAGTTACGAAAAATTCAAGCAATATCCCCTCCACGGCTTTTATGTACTATTTCGACCAGTTGTTATAATCAACGATCCAGACCTCATTAAAACGGTTCTTATTAAGGAATTTCCGCGATTCCACGATCGTGGCTGGTACTGCAATGACCAAATTGATGCCTTGTCTGGTCACTTATTCCTACTGCCTGGTGAAAAATGGAAGAGGCTGAGAGCAAAACTCTCGCCAACCTTCACCTCTGGAAAACTAAAGCAAATGTATCAACATCTAATGGAAGTTAGTAATCAGCTGATCGATTCTTGTGAAGCTGAAAAAACAGAATCTGATATATTGGAAATTAAAGATTTGATCGCAAGGTAATTTTGATAATTTATATATATTTGATCTATGAATTAGAGCTGCGCTTGATACTATAAACAAACGTTATATAGGGATAGGGTAAGGGCATCAGTTACTGCACTTTCTTCATTTACTGTCATTTAATATACTTTTTGTATGATGATTAACATTTAACTTCTACACTTAATTTATAATTTACTGACTTCCAAATTTACTTAATAGTACCACCCTGCACAGTCATCGTTTTTATCTGCTCAGGGACGCTGTAATTGACATTGTTAGTCTATTTCAATTTGAAAGAAGTAGAATTTTAATTGGTTATAAATATTAAATAAAATTATATTTAAAGGAGCCTTTTCAATTATTATATTTTATAAAATTTTAAGTTTTGAGGGAATCAGATTATTTAAGGTGCAAGAATTTTAAAGATTGTCGGTGATTTTGATTTTTTTTTTTTTTTGTATTACTACTGATGAAATATATTATTATAAAAATTTTTTATTAAAGAATAATAAGCTGTTTATATTTGATATAGATATACAACAGATATCATCTCTTCTGTCGTTTATGGATTTAACTGTAACAGCTTAAAAGAGCCCTCTAGCGAGTTCCGACATTTTGGAATTAGAAGTCTGAACTTCGGTAAAATAAGTCTATTATTCGCCGTCTTCATACCTGATTTCCTTGAAAAATTATATTTACCCATATCTAAGAGCGATGTGACAAATTTTTTCTTAAATCTTCTTGATAATATCATAAGTCATCGTCATAAAGAAAAGATAGTGAGGAAAGACTTTTTGAATCTTTTAATGCAACTTATGGATCATGGTGAGGTAGAAAATGACGAGGAAAACTCCACTATTTCAAATGAGAATGGCCATGTCAAGGGTATTCACTATGAAATTTAATAATAAGTATCAAAGTAAGAAGAATACTTGAGTAAGTTTAATATTTTTAGGTAGCTTAGACAAACTCACCTTGAAAGAAGCAGCGGCCCAAGCATTCGTATTTTTCCTTGCCGGATATGAGACTTCATCGTCGACTGCATCATACGTCTTGTATGAACTAGCACTGAATCCACAAGTTCAGGATAAATTGCATGAAGAAATCGATACAGCAGAAGAAGGGCCATCTGGAATTACTTATGACGGGATCGTAAATATGGAATACTTGGATATGGTTGTTTTCGGTATGGCAAATTGTGCCTTTAAGTGGACGTCGGAGTCACTAAAAATTTAAATTTCCCACCCTTACTACATCAAAATACCCACAAGGTTTTTCAAACTTTTCTCCTTAACAAATTATCTAATTGACTCGAAATTTTAAGAGATGATAGAATGATCATAAATGAAGCGCGCTCAGCCGTGGGATTACCGATAAATTACGTAAATATAATATTTTCTGTTTGAAACATAATTGCCAATTTAGAATCACGCCATCTCGTGGATTAAATTGAAATTAGTAAAAATTAGATATTTTCTTCTCTAGTTTCCATATTATTTGATTTTTGGAAAATGTCTGGGCTGAGCGCGTTCTATTTATGATCATTCTATCATCTCTAAAAGTTTCAAGTGAATTGGTTAATTTGTTAAAGAGAAAAGTTTGAAAAACCTAATGTCGGTAAAACAGGGGACTCCGGCATCCCCTTAACAAATTAACCAATTTACTTGAAACTTTTAGAGATGATAGAATGATCATAAATAAAACGCGCTCAGCCCAGAAATTTCCGAAAACTAAAATAATATAGAAGCTAGAGAAGAAAATACCAAATTTTTACTGATTTCAATTCAATCCAAGAGATGGCATGATTCTGACTTTGCAATTATATTTCAAATGAAAAATATTATATTTACGCAATTTATTGGTAATTTTCAGGGCTGAGCGCGCTTCAATTATGATCATTCTATCATCTCCTAAAATTTCAAGTCAATTGGTTAATTTGTTAAAGAGAAAAGTTTGAAAAACCTTGTGGGTATTTCGATGTAGTAAGGGCGGGAAATTTAAATTTTTAGTGACTCCGACGTCCCCTTAATGTAATCTTGCACTTCACCTAACCAGCATTATCATATTTAGCATATTTGGTTCTCAGTAAATAAGAATGCTTGGATTTATGCCAAAAGAAGACTTCATAACGCATCCTTGGCCTACAATCTATCATTTCACAAAATTTTAAGGAGATATTTATACGTTACTGGAACTGGCAAAACCCATAAATTTTATGACCCATACCAGTGTACAATCTGAAACCTTTGTGGAAATTCTATTTTTAACAGTTTTTGAATAACTGGAAGATTTGTGAAATTATGGATTATATACCAACAAAATTTTATGGAGTCCTGGGTTCGTATAAGCCCAAACTTTACTGGAATCAGAATATTGGTATGTGCTAAGCTCCCAAAGATTCCTTACTCTTACAGTCCGTAATTTATGCATTTATCGAAATATATAAAGATAGAGATTAATTTTTCAAATAAATTTTCTAAATTAAATTCCATTCATAATTCATAGACATTTAATTTTTCGTAATTTTTTGAAACAAAAATCTCTAAAAGTTATGGTAGGATTTTTATTACACTGGAATTGCATATTGTTTATATTATTTCCGAGGTGCTGACATAATATTTGTATGAGGGTATAAAGGAGACTAACCTTACCGTCTTCAGTCATTTGCGCATGCAATTCACCAAAGATACAAAATTAAAGATAAAATTTTAGAAAAAAACTCTCTGATAACTCCTTGCAAAATGTCTATACTTCGTATTTATTTTCAAAATCACGCATTATTGAGTCCTACAAGAAAGGCTTGGATTATTTCTGTAACAAAAACTGAAAATTATAAATGGAATTTTACGACAAATAGGTTGCCTCTATGCGATTCTCAAGATGTTATTTTAATGTTTTTATAAAAATAAAATAAATGATAATAAGTACAGTTAATCGTATAATTATCGCATTATCTGCTTGATAAAAAGATTTGTCAATGATACTAGTAAGGTAAAAATCTAAGTGATTCTCGCACTTCGTCTTAAAAATATTAAAAATACTCTAAAAGTACGGTTAAAATTTAAATTACCTTATAGTTAATTCATGCTCATTTTTATTTTAATCGAATTTCAATTTCTTAAATTTTTTTCAGAGACACTCAGGAAACATCCATCGGTACCGATTTTAAATCGTATTTGCACAGAAGATTTTCCAGTACCGAATTCCAATTATGTCATACCAAAGGGCATGCGAATTGCAATCTCAGCTTCCGGAATTCATCGCAATCCGGAATTCTTCCCAGATCCAGAAGTATTCGATCCTCAACGTTTCTCTAAAGAGAATCTAGCCACGAGGAGCAATAGCCTCAATCTAGGGTTTGGCGAAGGACCACGTTATTGTATCGGTAAAATACAAATCTACATATATTCAAGCGCATAAATTTAATCGTACTACACAAAAGAGTTTATACCATATTATCCATTTACATTGCAGGAAAGAGGTTTGGACTGTTGGAGACAAAATTAGCCGTTGTGACAATGCTGCGGAAATACAAATTCCACGTTTGCGAAAAAACTCCTATCCCTGTCAAATATTCCTCGGATGTTTTCGTACAGTCACCATCCGGTGGTATTTATTTACGCGCAGAAAGAAGAAAGTTAAAAAATTAGATATTTACGTATTCTTTAAGTATTAAACTTTTATCCTTTGTATAAGACTCGTACTTTTAATAAAAAATAGTTACTTTTCAATTTCAATAGCTAATAGAAATAAATGTTGTAATTAGAACAAAATAAAAATCTCTATATGATGTATTTTTGGGTAAATATGTAAGTGTTTATGTACGATAGGATCATAAAGATTTAATTGATGCATGTCATACATTGAGAGGAAAAATACTTCATTTTTTTAAAAACAACATTCAATAAATCAGCTTCTACATAAAATTTAATTATTTGTTGTTTATTCCTTAAGAAGATTATTTTCGAGAATGATTATAAGTTTTGGTAAATTTTTCCTTATTTCCTCAAGTAATCATGAACTCTTCGAGTGCCCTCTACGCGAATCGTATTGATATGATATATAAATGAGCCTTACTATGACCACTTATGAATTGCAGAATCTTATCTCATAAAAAAATTACAACAATTAAAATCTAGTAGTACACGGAGAGAAAACTGTTACTAAATCATCAGAAAATATATCTGCATCAAAACTATATTCGTTTTCAGTTACTGTACTTTCATTAGCCCTAGTAAAATTAGTACCCAAATACTTCATCAAGTACTCATATCGCCCTTCCATATTTAATACTCGATACTAAATGTGCTACAAATCTGTGCAAATTTTATTCGAGCTCTTTGTAAATATATTTGTAAAATAGTGTTATAACTACGTTGCATTGCATGCACTAGCTTAATGTTAAAGTAGCACACATAGGGTAGACTGGGGTATTGGGAGTCACTTAAGCTATGGCCGCTATATCCTTTTATTTACAGCAGTTTTTTTTATTCTAAAGAATTATTTTATTAGTTTATAGCATCTGCTATCAATATGCACAAGAAAAATTTAGCTGAGAACACATTTTATTTTATATGAAACTGAAATAAAAAAATTGAAAATGACCCGAATTACACTCAGTGTTGGGGTAATTAGGATCACAATTTATTTATTAATTAAAAGAAGAATAATCACTTCTAGCATATTTTTCAAGCTTTAAATAATTTGTGATAAATATTATTTATACGTAAAGTTCGTAATTCTATCACTATAAGTTTTTAAAGTAAGATTTAAATCGGATAGAAATTTCAAGTGATTCTAACCTCTTTTCTCAGACTGCCATTTAATAACACGTTGATCCGAATTACCCCAATTGAATGTAATTTTTTCAATCAAAGTTAACTAAATTCGTAACATTTTGAGCATTATTTCTTTTTAAATTTTGTATGTTTAGAGTTTCTAAAATATTGTAATAACAAAACTAACATTGTTTGATGC